>JANZLQ010000057.1:5657710-5672563 GCA_026212715.1 Elanus axillaris | reverse complement strand
GAAGAAACTAATAGTGATAAAAATAATTTTAAAATGACAATAATAATAATAATAATAAAAGGATTGGAATATACAGAACAAGTGATGCACAATGCAATTGCTCACCACCCACTGACCAATGCCCCGTTAGTTCCTGAGCAGCAATCCACCCCCAGGCCAGCTTCCTCAGTTTATATACTGGGCATGATTTCACATGGTATGGAATACCCTTTGGCCAGTCTGGGCCAGCTGCCCTGGCTGTGTCCCCTCCCAACTTCTTGTGCCCCTCCAGCCTTCTTGCTGGCTGGGCATGAGAAGCTAAAAAATCCTTGACTTAGTCTAAACACTGCTTAGCAACAACTGAAAACATCAGTGAGTTATCAACATTCTTCTCATACTAAATCCAAAACATAACACTATAGCAGCTACTAGAAAGAAAATTAACTCTACCCCAGCTGAAACTAGGACAGTCATGTTGAAAGGGACCCTGAGCAACCTGATTTATTTGAAGATGCCCCTGCTCACCACAGGAGGGTTGGACTAGGTGACCTTTAAAGGTCCCTTCTAACCCAAACCATTCCATGATTCTTTCTCCTTCTGGGTGACTGCATAAAATTCCTATGAACTCTACCTAAGTTTAATATGTGCAATGTCACAGGGAAGAAGTTGGTGACACTGTTTTTTTCTGTGGGACTTTCAAGATGCTCAGTTTCAAAAGCCTCTTCTTGTATAAGAAGTTTATAATTACTCTTTCCATTCCTTCCCTTTTTAGCTTCTTACAAGGGAGAAAAGAAAAAATAATAAAACAGAAATGTAAAACCACAAAAAATTATCTGTATTGTTTTTTCAATTCAATCACTGAAAGTTTTCTAAAAAAGTAGGCATTCTTTTGCAAAAACAAACATTCTGGTTTTTAAAAAAGATCATTTCTGAAAAGAACAAAATTTCCACTGACCAAAATTAATTGCATGGAAAGGAAGCGGGGCTGGCCTATAGCCCTCCTGCCCACCACCCAAATTCTAAGATATTTGTGGAAAAAATATCTTGGCCCTAAAAGGCACAATCCATTAAGTCAAAAAGGTTTTGCTGAATTTACTGGAGCTTGGGCTAGATCCTACATGAGAAATGGACAGTAATTAAGAACACAGCTGGTCAGACATGTCTCTCCAAACATAGCCAAGTCCAGTGATTTGGTTTACCCGTTTGAAAGCAATGCACTTGGTACGTCAGCCCAAGCGTAGCTGTACAGTGAGCTGCTGCCTTTCTGGCTTTCCCTTCCCACCCCATAACCTCCTGAGGTCCCTCCATCTCACAGTTGCTCCAGACCTTCCCCAGGGACATCCCTGCACCACACATCCCATTCCCCGATACCTCCCATTCCACAGGCACCCCACGTTCTCCCCTACTCCCAGCAGGAGCTGTGCAAATCTTCCTCCTCCTCTTCCCACTCCCATGGTAGCCAACTCTCGCTGTGCTTCACACTGCAAAGGCCATGGGAGAAGAGGGCTGGAAAAGCCCCGGGCACGCCTCTGAGAGAAACCCCGGTCTGACCTAGGGAAAGCGGCAGAGATGCTCGAGGCTGGGCAGTTCTTCCAGCTCTGCCCCAGGTCAGAAGCACACCAGATGTGACTGAAATTTTGAGCCGGCCATATGAGGCCATCAGACCTAACCACCAAGCATACACACGCTGACACATCACCAGCAAAGGAGGCCCTCGTTGCACTGAGCCAGCAGACGTAGCTGTGAGCTTCTGCTTCCTCCTCCTCACCTGCACGCAGCAGCCTGTGACTGTGGACCTGCTGCTGAATTTCCTCATCTTTTGTTGCTCTAAGCCTGGGTCACAGTGCTTTATGCTATTGGCCCCTCTTTTCCCTTCCTTTGTCTATAAATAGCAGGGAGAATTAAAATGATAAGATTGTCAGAGAGAAGGAAAAAAATGTTTTCCCTAGAGCCTCCCATTTCAGGCCTGTAATTGAGAAAAGCATATACATATTACATTACTGTGATTAGTATTGAGTGAAACAAGCTCCCATCTTCTGTTTCATCTAAGTCTTTTCATGGAGGACTGAAGATAAGCTGTTTTCTGCTTGCAGAATAGGCTCAGGCAGCTTTTTCTATATGCAACTAGTCACTGCACACCTTAACAGGAGATCAAATTAATACATTAAAAGAAAAAAAAAAGAAGAAAATATGCTGTCACCACTTATCTTCACAGCAGAGCTGTGCTGAGTGCTGCTGAGCCTTTTTACTAATAGCACTATAAGGCAGAGACATAGAAATCCTGGCAGAGCCCGGGCTAGAGGATCTCTCCTGTCAGGCATTGGGTCGCCTCGAGCACTTTGATGATCTGGAGCTATAGCTACGGTAACTAAGCAAGCATTTAAGGCCTGGACTCTGCTAACAAGCTCATTGCTGTAATTTATTACCAGCACAGTCCTATTAAAGGCATCAATAGCAGAAGCTGTTGCTTGTTTGAGGCCCTGGTGCTTGCTTTGTTAAATGATGGGATTGCAGAAAAATGAAACAAACCAAATGCCATGCGTCTTCCCTTTTCTATAGGTGTTAACACACATTCACGCACTAAACGCTCACAAACCAGTGGTTTAAAATGTTACTCATTTTCTGGTCGCCCTTTCTTCCCCCTGTTTGTTACTGTCCTCAGAGCAGAGCTGGGAAACCAAGTATGCGTTCGTGCCTGCATTGCTTCCAAATCTGGCAGCCTAGCTTATACCCATCTTCTACAGATATTTGAGGCCTGCTACGTAAACCAAGCATTAAACTTTTATATGTTTATGGGGACCTCTCTGACCATTTGGCTGCCGGTTTTATTGTCCTTTGTGTATGCAAAGGCAAGTCCAGCCCCGAGATCTCCTTCAGTGAAACCACCAGGAACATCTGTAAGCAGATCTGCTAACTCTCCTTGTAGGACAAAGGGAATTATTTCCACAAACATCTTAAAACTCAAGGCTTTCCACCTCTCTGGCCTGTGGGGTCTCAAGTGGCTTAAAATTACCCATGTGAATTTATTTATTTATTGGCAAAAATAGCCATCTGAACTGGCAATCTTTGCCAACTTTTTTTTTTTTAATCTTTGAAAGACTTATTTTCCTAACAAAACAAAAAAATACCCAATGAATTTAGTTGTGTTAGTGACTGAGCATAAAATTTTTTTCTGTCGGGATTTTTTTCCTTTTTAAAATCTTCTTTTTCTTCTTCTCTGTGGCTAAGAAAAAAAGAAAAAAATGGAAAAATATACAGCAAAGAAACTATAAAAGGTATTCCATAAAAATAAGAGATAATTAGCAAGTTTCAGTTTGTGCAGAAGTAGATTTCTTCCTGGCATTGCAGATGTGCAGCTCAGTCTACGCTCTGTGGCATTCAGAAGAAGGGGAAAATGCTGAGCATGCCACAGACTGCTGTTTAATTAGGCTGTGGTTGCCACCGCAGCTGAGCTTGGTCTAACAGCTACTGTTGACTAAAGGGGCAATCCTCCCTTCTCACCACTCCTACTGCCTCTTTGCACAGGCTCCCCTGCTTACCAACCTCCCAGAGCCAGCTCAGCTCACTAAACCTAGAGAGGGAAAAACCAAACCAAACCAAAAACAAACCACAAAAAAACCACCCCCCCCCCCAAAGATTATTTTCTTCTTATCAAGTGAGCTAAATGAACAGATCAGACAGGTGCTATTCCCTGTGCAAGAAGGAGGCAGGACCACCGCTGCAGAGTCAGAGGGAAGAGGGGGGGACATCCCTTTCAGTGGTGAGAAGCTGCTGGATTGACACAGCTGTATCACCACTGAGAAACCCTCTGGCACAATCTGCTGACGAAGGCTGCCTGAGCCACTGCTGCTTGCCCAGAAGCAGTTGAGATGCACATACTCATCCTATTCCACCTTCAGCTTTACCAGCCCACAATCTCCAGTGGAAAAGCAGCAAGAAACAACTGGGACAGCAACTTCTTCCACCCACCATGACCTTTATTGGCATCCTCTTTGCCCCAGCCATACAGAGTGATACATGTCAGGCTTGCTAAATCCATCATGTCAACAGAGAGATCCTAGGCTGCAGACACGTGCTGTGATTTATTGTTTCTGTGCAACTTACAGGTATTCAGAGAAAGTCTTTAGAGGAAAGCGGGGAAAGACCACCACTGTTCACTCCTTGCAATATTTTTACCACTGTTTGCTAGAGGAAGAGGTTATGGTTGTGTGGTCTACCCGTCGCACGAGGCCAAATGGCAGTGCAGGAATAGAGAGTGACACAACTCAAGGAGAGCTTGCCAAGGGAAGCCCTCACACAGAAGGGCTGGGATAAATATGTGCAAGAAGCTCTGAGTCAGAAACACCAGCACCTTCTCAGGGTAGACCTTCTCCTCCTTTCAGTAGAGAAAAAAAAGGCAGCCTCGACACTTGGTGAAATTAAAAAGCTGCCAGCAATGCACCCATTAGTGAAGGTAAAAGGATGCCTAAAATTTTTTACAAAAATATTAAAAAACAGGTACTTGGCTCCACAGTGGACTCCAGAAACACTGTTAAGCACTGTGCCTCTGGGACCATTGCACAAACAGTATACAGCACCCCAGTCTGTAGCTGCCATGCACAGGCAGCTCTGGCTGATGTTGGCCATAACAAGCAAGGGCAGAGGGCAGGTGGGAATTTTCCATGTGCCATTTCACTCTGTGTCAGTGAAGCATGCCCTGAAGATACCCAGCTGCTCTCTTTCCTTCAAAAGTTGCCCTGGACTTCATGTTTTCTGCTAATATATAGCCAATGATACCTTCTCTGATCCATAAAACAAAGGGGTGGTTGAAACAACCACATAGAAATGGGAAATAGAAGGTGAAAGGCTTCAGTCCTCTGTCTCCTATCCCCAAGGACATGCCCCAGTGCCCAAGCTGGAGCCTGTTTGGAGGGAAAGAAGAGATTTCTATATCTTTCCTTCCTAATTAAGCCATTGTGCCTTGCATAAGACAACATTCTTATGGGCCAGGGAAAAGAGAGCAAGACTGAACCATGCTGTCTGCCCTCATGGCTAAGGTACTTGGGAGAAGGGTTTCTGTCCCCTTTCCAAGCAACCCTGCAGCAGCATCCTCTGGATCGGAAGCAGGACCCAAAATCTTTGCCCTTAGAAATCAGATTAGATGAGAAACTGGGGCAAATGCTGTGGACATTGAGCAATCTCAAAAGGGGGGCATTGCCCCTTCTCCCTCCAGCTGGGTTTTAAAATCAGCAACCACCATCACACTGCATGCAGAGTTGCAGCACATTGCAGGCAGGGCCACCCACCGCAGGGGCTGGAGTCCACGCATGCGCCAAGGCACCCACCTGTTTCACCCTGCTGAGACCAAGGAACATCTGGGCAGAAACACATGTGCAGAAGAGAGCTCCCGGTGCCTGGGGAGTCAAGGCATTTGGCATCAGGCAAGCAGAAGTTTTCATAATTACAGTTTTAGCTCCCATCCAGGGTTTCTTCTAGCTCTGGCCCCATGTCCCTAGAGCTGCCTCACCAGCAATTTTCCCCCAGGTATCTTTTGCACATCCAGGAAAGACATTGTGTTCTCTCTCAAAAAAAAGTAACATATTTCAATATCCTAGCAGCTGGCCCTGGGACATAATCTATGGGATTCTGGGTTCTTATGGCCTAGTTTACGGTCAGCTTCCCAGAAACATTTGCATGCTTGGGTAAAGTTGAATACAACAATTAATCTTCAGTTCCAAATCATCAGAAACATTTAGTCAGAGGCAAACTTGATGAAGGACAAAAGAGACTCCGGGACAGTCAGCAAAACCAGTATGAATTTCTGAAATATCATGTATTTAATATTCTCCATGATGATTTAATTAAATATGTAAACCAAGAAAGAGCGCATTCATTGTCAGGAAAAAAGTCCCAACTCTCATTTAACTGTAGTCAATACTTAAGAGTTCAGAAGCAATTTCTGGATTGTTGTTAATCTGCTTAGAAAATATTTTCATAACTATAAATTATTTCCCATTTCACTAAAGTCCTTTGCCTTCTAAATAACCTTTCTGGATTTCAGAAGGGAAAAATGAGGGATGACTGACAAAGATTAAAGGTCTGAAGCTTTTTGCTCATTGAAATCTGCCTCATTTTCCCAGGAATAAGTGAACTCAGAGTTAAATTTCCAAAGACTGGTTCTTCCTGCCAGAAAAAAAGCCGTTTGCCAGGCTGTCTTTGGAACATCAGCAACCCACCATGATCAAACATTTGGGAAGGAAATTGGCCCATCTATAAAGGATCTGGCCAGGACACACAGAGCTTGGCTTTGCAAACGGCATCTCTCCTCCTCTTTATAAGAGTGAGGTGTGAAGCACATACAGAGGAGTTTACATCTCTGAAGGATGATGGGTCTCATACCTACCAGATCTGATGCTAATGCTATGTGCATCTATTACCAGATTTTTGACTGTATAGTAGTAACACGGAAGTTATAATAGGAAGACAGAGGGGAAACTGTCCTTATGTTTTCTGAAGCTGTTTGCAATATAAGCCCTGTCATGCCATTACAGAAAAATACTGTACCGAATAACTTCACCACAGTGTGGTGAAAACTGCATTCTCTAGTGTAGTATATAAGCCAAATGTCTCCTATCAGAGTAGCAATTAGGAAACATTTATATTGGTTTAACAGTAGTATTAAGCCTGGGGCTTCCACAATAGAAAAAAAAATGTGACTTTTTGAAATACAGTTGTTGAAATTTTCCTCTAAAGATGCAAAAGGACAGATTTTCATCTGCCACTAAGTGTGTAGCTCCTGCACAAAGCTACACCAATTTATACCAAAGAATAATCTCCAGATTTGTCCAGATTAGCAAGGCACACCATTTTCAAAAGGAATTAACTGATATTACCATAGAAGTAAGAAAATCCTCTCACAGTGCAACCAACTTCCCTAATAATGAAAACATTGCAAGGTTTCCCCTTTCTTCCTTTTCAAACTAAAAATATCATTTGATATCTTTGCCATGGCAAACATTTTCAGATGTGTTTTACTGCACCACCTTTCTGCCTCTTTACTGCCTTTTTCTTTGAAGGGATGAGCCTTGTGCTTATCAAAGCCCATGATCAGGTTGCCATTGACTGCAGCCAAATTTAGGCCAGATCTTTCTCAGCCTAGATTACCCAGTAGCCTCTTGGGAGTCCTCAGATCTTGTACCAAAATCACATAAATTGGAAGAAATTGCAGATGTCTTGGGTAAGTCTGAAGGTAGGTTACATGGAGACTATCTATGCCCATGTGCGATTTTAAGTAATGGTGATACTCAAGTTTAGCATACATAAAAGCTTTAGAACAAGACTATAGTGATGATAACTTATGTCCAACACACCATGAATTATGTTGCTTAATTTCATCATAGTCTGGCCCTCTCTGTTGGACTTCCCCAGAGCCCCTTCAGTAAAGTGGTCACTGGCTATGGCCATTAAGGTGATGGGTACAACAACCATCTATTCAGGAGTAGTGTAAAAACGTGTTGAAGCTACTAGACAACCAAAACTAGAGAAGTCATTGCCCAAAACAGGCCACAAACAGGGCTGGAGTGGGAGCAGAGCTGTGCTGTGGTGTCTCAGGGGGGCTATGGAGGTTTTCAGAGTTATTGCTTGGAGCAGCATGTGTGTGAGAGATAAGCAGCAAAAAATACCAAATAAGCATGGAAAGAAGGCAGTAAGGTCACATCAGATATAGCTGGAGAGGCATTTGCCCAGGAATACCAAGATGGAAGTGATGTTTCCACTAGAAAGCAGGCAAGAACTGTGAGAAAAGTCACTTTTCCTGAACACAGTGGGGCTTACGCAGCAGGAGAAACTGGACTTTATGTACACCTTCTACAAAAACAATCAGACCTCAAAGATACTTGACTAAGCCATCAACAGACACAATGCACGGAAGCCCCAATACTAGTTAAACAGAAAGTGTGACAACTTTTTCCCCCTCTCTTTCTTTTTTTTTAAAAAAAAAATATAATGAGCTTTTTTGCTCCAATAGCCATGAACCTTGGTTGAGAAAGAGCAGAGTCCAGGGTGGCAAGGCCAGTTGGGTTAGATTTTGATTGGCAGCCTCTTGGCTATCTTTATTCTCCAGACTCTTGAAAAGCATTTCCAAAACTCTGCATGGTTATGTTTGTCCATCACCACAGCCACAGACCAGCCTGGCACCCACAGGTCTGGGCACTAGTGCCTAATTCCTCTGAAGATCAAATCAGAAGAGACCTTCCTCATGGAAAGATATTTTGAATGAGACTCCCTCCCAGTACCTACAAGGAAGCAGGAGCCAAGGCACCACAAAATAGGACCATCACCCAGAAGGAGATTTCTCTAAGAGTCTTTTCCTAGGCACTGGGGTAATGATGACAGGCCAGAGAGAATTACCAGAATTAGGGCAAACAGGCCCTTGCCAGGAACTGAGGTTCCCATGAGCAGTACTTCCTCTCAGCAACACCCAGAATAACAACATTGCAATTTCAGGGTAGATTCATCATCACTGTCCTGGTTATGGCTGGGAGAGAGTTAATTTTCTTCTTAGTAGCTGGTACAGTGTGTTTTGGATTGAGTGCGAGAATAATGTTGATAACACACTGATGTTTTAGTTGTTGCTAAGTAGTGTTTATCCTAAGTTAAGGATTTCTCAGTTTCCCATGCTCTGCCAGCAAGCAGGTGCACAAGAAGCTGTCAGGGAGCACAGCCAGGACAGATGACCCAAACTAGCCAAAGGGATATTCCATACCATAGAACATCATGCTCAGTATATGAACTGAGGGGAGTTGGCCAAGAGGCATGGATTGCTGCTCAGGTACCAGTCAGCAGGTGGTGAGCAACTGCATTGTGCATCACTTGTCTTTTCTTTGGTGTTTTTTTTTTAATTATTATATTGCTTTTCATTACAATTATTATTATATTTTATTATTATTGTTAGTATTTTATTTTACTTTAGTTATTAAATCATTCTTATCTCAACCCACAAGTTATTTTTTTTTCCTGATTCTCCTCCTCATCCCACTGCAGGGGGGCAGATTGAATGAGCAGCTGTGTCATGCGTCATTGCTGGCCAGGGTTAAACCATAACAGTCATGAGGACACAGAGAAAGCATGAAGCCATAGACAGGAGCCAGGCTTACCCAGAGCCATACATAGTCTCTGGTGAGCCCTTTGCCCACTTGCACTCGTACGACTGCCTGCCAACTCCTTCCCCTTCTTGCATATTGTTGCTTCAGTTCCCATTTTATAAAATTGAAAGCTTAGCTTTACTATTTGGGCTCCCCACCACACATCATAACCATAGCCTGCCTTCGTTCCAAGGCATGTTCTCCCCTTTTCTGTCAAAGGGGACACTACCTGAAGCAGCCAGACAAGTTACTTCTGAGAACGAAAAGCAATTGTTCTGCTGTACTTTAATACCAATAAGGAACTCCAGTAACTCCAGTCAGCCTGTGCGAGCATTAAAGTTAGTAACAAAGCAAAGCTTAGATCAGCAGGTTCTCTAAGCACATTTATTAAGCATGTGTTCAAGCATTCAGCTAAAACAGGGACAGGGGTGCCACAGTATTATCTAAGGATGCTGCTTTTTGTTCCCCCTTTTTGGCCTTTGGAAAAATATAGTCATAGCTAAATCTCATACACTGCACAATAACTGAAATTTTCACGGAGAATTCCAGAGTAAATTATTAGCAGACTGCACTACCACAAGATTTTCAGCATTTCTTTTTTTTTTTTCCCTATCGTTTTTAATTTGTGTTCCATCGTCGTCTTGTCTTGTAATTTTTATGTCATAGACTCTGGTCATCTTGCGACCCTCTGATTGAGAAAAGCAAAAAAGTAGTTATTTCTAAAGTAAACAGGATTTTCGCCCTTCACTATTCCAAGAAACAGAAATTCTTCCCAAACCCATAATTAAGGAAAAGTCAGAAAGAGTTCAGATTTTATGAGCAAAGCAAATAAGCTGTTAGAGTATTAAACCCACTGTGGAATTCAGCTGATTAAGTTCTAGACTGATAGTATTTCCTTTTCATGAAAATGTATTGTACTCAAAGCATTTAAAATAGCTTTTAAGTAGATTTACAATTAGACACATGGAATATAAGTCTTTGGTGCTTGACTTTGCTCTTCCACCTGCTATCTGTAATCACCTTATCTGAATGTAGATGTCTTTTTCTTGACTATTTTTGTACTTCTCCATTCAAAGTGGAGACATATTTTCCCCCCTTTGGGCTGTACTAACCCTTCACATTACCATGTCTCATTTGCATATTTTCCTGTTTATGGATCAATGCCCAAGCGAGGTCTTCTAAAGAAAATTTGGAGGTGCATTGAGAGCCAGCAGAGGGAACATCACAATAGCTCCCATGTGGGATCATTTCTTGCAGAAGAATCCAGAGACTTCAGCTAGTCTCAGCTAGTCTCAGGAGCCTATTGTGTTAAGAAATATACATGCCTACAGTAAGCACGCTTACATTGTTTTACTACATTTTCCATGCAGGCAATGGATTTTTTTGCAAAGGTCATTGGATCCAAGCCAGTCACCACTGGGAATATAAATCATGTATTCTTCATGTTGAATCATAAAGGGGTGGGGGGCAGGGGAAGCAAGACACAGATTTGCAACTCCTTTTTCTTATATACAATGAATATGGCTATTTCTCTTTATAACATCAATATCCCTGGTTCTTCTACAACACTTGACATCCAACAACTTCAAAATATTTTAGAAAGGAAGTACTACTGTCCTAGAAGAAATGAAAGCCCAGAAAAGCAAATTGATGTGCATGCACCCCAGTGCATCAAATATATACCAGGTAGAAGAAGAATTATTTCAAGAACAAATGCTTGGTACACCCTCAAACACCTGAAAACAGTTTTTGCCGTTCAGTATAACTCAGCATGCCCTAGAGAGAAATCCAGACGTCCACCATTGGGCACTTGACTTTAGCAGAGTCACCATTTCATAACAGAGGGGACTACTATTTCTGTACATCTCTCAGCTGCCTCAGTAACAAGCTTTTTTCCAGTGGTTCCATCTATTTTTAAGTTTCACCTACCCACCGGTGTTTACAGGCACTAACTCCCATTTGATTTCCCTCCCACTGGGGAAAGTTAAAGGCTCCAACTCCAAGACCAAGTCTGCTGCTGGGAGGAATTTGTCCCCAAGAAGCATTGCCTTGAAGGAGCCCACAATGGGATGCAGAATGGCAATTCCACTGTCCATTCAACAAGCTGAAAGCCCAGCTCTTATACATCCATCAAAGTCCATTTTAACTGGGAGCCTAAAGCTATTTTACTCATCAGTAATAAAGGAGCAATTAAGTTTGCAGCTGAAAATGAATTAATGAGATACTGCAAACAAGCTAATTAACTTCTTCATGGGTATTCAGATAGAAACCACACAAAAACCCCACAGGGTGTGCTAATTACTTCAGGGGTCTGACTAAAATGAAACAAAAAAAAAAAGAAAACCACAACATTCAGAGCAAAGGCTAGAAGTCTGTCATTAAGCCGTCTTCTCTCATGTACAGTAAGCATAGGAAGCTGTATATGACACTGTCCACATGGAAACGCCTGCTGTCCCCACATACAATGGATCAAGAACAGCATCAAATTTGATAACACTAAAATTGGACCTATTTGCTCAGTTTCCCTTGGCAGATGCTCTGGGTGGCACTCTCCTCACCATAAGCAGAAGAGTTTGGCAAAAGGGTTGGTCTGTTTAAAACACACTCGGAGGGAAAGTAGAGGTTTTGCACGGACAGCCGGCAAAAGCCAGCATGAGGTATGTGACGTTGTACAGTGCCTGGCCAAGGATGACTTACGTGGCACAGTTTGAGGAAGAACAAGAGGGTCTCTGTGTATATTTTAAGGAGGTTAAACTGTCATCCTTGACAATTTACATGAACTGTACGATATTTCATTGTCACTAGCTCAGGAATCTGTAAAACCATTGGGCCCAATTTACTCGTCCCCATGCTTTGGTCATTTATGACCATGCAAAGGATGGGTAAAATTCTACTGTTTGGGTGGAGAAGAGTTTTACTGACGCTTTTTTTTGCACTGGTACAAACATTATGCTTGAAATTTAAAGAAGCAGAGAAACAAGCCCTTTCCACAAAGTTCTTGTGGTAGCAAAATACAGCTGCTTTTCAAATCTCAAAACCAGGGCTACTTTTAAGGAAAAAGCCAAAGGTTCCCAGTGCTCACAGTGGAATCTCAGCCTGCAGAATTCAATAACCAATCCAGGAAACCCATTTCAACATCGAGTTTCAAAGAGGTTATTGTAAACAAAGAGCAAGCCCACAGAACAATATGATTCTTGATCCCTATTTAAGTAGTAGGAACACAGAAAAGCCTCAGAAGTGGAGACATCTGTATTTATGTAGAGTGTTTTCTCTGCTTCTTTGTACTCCATTAAATTGCAAATGATGAAATGGAATTTCTTTTTTGTGTAGATTAGCCCTTACATCTTAAGCCACCCCAGCTACAACAATGCCACCACTAAAATATGAGGACACTTTCTGAAAGCTGCAGAAGCATTACAATATTTGTTTATAATTAATATAATAGTAATTAAGCCTGACCTCCTGGCAGTTCAGAGCAGTCATTACCAGCTTTATTGGAGTTTGTCTGAAGTTACAGAGGAATGAGATCAGAATCAGGCCCTGAGGACAGCATTTATGTATGACAGCTTGTCCAGAACCTGACCTCATAAGTCTTTTTCTGTATTTGGTTTCAGTCTGCAGCAAGACTTTTGCTTCTCCTCATACATAATTTTTACTTTTTCCTGTTAAGGCAAGCTAGGGCTAGGGGCCATCACACAAAGCCAGGCATAATAAGCAACTGGACAATAAGTTCTTATTGACAGGATTAAAAAAAAAAAGTTTTCTTTTTTCTCTCTGTACATGCTTAGCTAAACAAAGGTTACCAAGCATATAAGATTATTTTGCTAGAAAGAGAGCTTGGGATTCATCTTGTCAAGATGATGGGTAAGTCTTCTATCTGCCTGTCAACACAAGTATTACCCATAGATTGACAGAAAGCATTTGTTAACTAACCTGTTTTAGTATAGCAAAAATATTTATTACATACAGTGTGCTTTTCTACAGGAAATCCATTAGTGCTTATTGTGGTCACTAAACCAATCTATCTGATGCTAAGTAGGTTGCACTTAGGAACAAAGACATATGATTTTTAAAATCACCTTCATTCCTAGCTCAAAATTATTCTGCTTACACTTATTTATTTTTCTTTCTAGTTTATTTTGGCTGATTTAAGAGGGAGGCTCATGAAGTCACCAGCACACCCAAAGCTTATGTATATTTTGAATACTGGACTGTGACCCCACTGTTTGCACGTGTGTGTTGCAGCTATAACTTTGCACTGTCCCTGTGAGTAGCTTGCTGCAGTTTGCCCTGGGGGAGATAAACCAGAGCATAATCTATGCATCCTGCAGGTCTTGAGGCTGTTGAAATGCATATGCTATCTCTTGGGAAAAAAAAAAAAACAAACAAAAAAACCCCCAACACACACAACTAAAAAACACATATAAAAAAACAAAGCACAACCACCCCAAACCACCACCCACAAGGCTTCAAACTGATCTTCAGCTATATCAAAATATAAAGTAAGCAAGGCAAAACAACTATTGACTTTTGGGTTTATTATTCTCAAAGACTTTTATTCAGTGTTACAAGAGAAAAAAAAAGTGAGCTTTTCTGGCTCATATAAAAAGAATGTGTGATTATTGTCCATGTATTTATTACAAGCCCATCTAATGGCAGCATCAAACATATTACTATTCTCCTTGGAAGCAGGACAGAAGAGTAAGAAGTCTTCCCTTCTGCTGAGAGAAATATTCATGTGGCTTCCATCTCTGCCACTTAAGGAGGTGCAGTTATAAAAATATAACATCACAGTCACACTAAATACAGCTTAGTGGAAAAACTGGAAGTGGAAGAATTAGATTCAGGGGCACCTGGATTTTATTCCAGTGTGGTCATTGACTTTAGCAGGATGAAGTAACTGCCTCTTTGTCTGCTCCCCTCCTTCTCCCTCCAGTAAATAAATTATAGTCCTAACTTCTTATAAATAGCATTTACACTGCAGGAGTATTACACTAACCTGCAAGCCTACTGTCAGGTCTAACTAACATTTAAAGCACATGCTGAGCAGGGGAAAGTACTGTTAACAGTCTTAAAGTGCTGGGTTTTGAGCTGTACTGATACAGCAGTGCTTTGGTCTCAGTTTTATATTTTACAGCCACACTGTTCTGCTCTTATCAAAATGTGGTATATAACTGCCAGCTCTGAGGAGTTCCTGTGCACAAGCTCCTGCCAAGCTTATACCACATTCCCCACACTGTTTTCTCCTAGGCTTTTGCTCTGCATGCAGTGGATGGTGTTGACTTCGACAAAGAAAGCGCTAAGGATTATTAAAAGCCTGCAAAAACACTTGCTCTCCTGGTTGCTTTCCCAGCAGCCTCTTTGGGTTGAATGTCACTTGCTTTCCCTGAAAGTGGCAAAGATGTTCTTCTTCTCCAATTAATAAATATATGTGTTTTCAGATGGTTTTGTGGTTTTCTTAAGAAAAAATCTTAAATCTTCACAGGAGGTATGGAGCGAGCTTATCAGCAGTCAGGGAGAATAGGTCATCTTCTCTCTTGAAGATGTAGTATTTCAATATTAACACAACACAGCTACTGGAAAAGATCTAATCCTAGTCCATTATCAATAGGAGACCTTGCCAGCACAAGGGCACAAAAAAAACCCCAACTTAAATGAGTAACAAAGACCAAAGCCCAACAAGATTAGCTTTCTTTTTCTTTTCTAAACAGCTTTAAAAAAAAAAAAAAAGCCACAGAATTCTGGATTCCCC
>JANZLQ010000057.1:5647587-5657658 GCA_026212715.1 Elanus axillaris | reverse complement strand
TTCCAATGGGTTAACATTAAATATTCTCTTAATTTTCATTGCTATACATGCTGATCTTAGGCCATGAGATTAATGACCTGCATCTAGTATTTCAGGTTTTTTTTTAGGGGCACATTTCTGGAGGAGAACATTGGCACCACAGTTATGTCAAAACTTTGTTAACCTGGCTTATTCAGCATTTTCTTTTCCTGCATTGTCTCACTATCTGCTGTCAAAAAAACCCTAAACATTTCAGCACCATCCAAGAGATCCGTTACTTTTCACAGCACGGGACCTTTGGTTCTGACAGCTCCATGGAGTATTTTTCACATATTGCAGCAGAGACCTGCAAATAAATGATCCCGCTCTGCACTCCCTCAGCTGTCTCTTGCTTATAGCAGCTTAAGCAAGGCAAATCTCTCTCCACCTCCCCTACAGTAAAGGTTTATTTATGTTGACTGTCTGACACAATTTAGACTGGATTAGACCACTGTGAAACCACATCTCAAAGTGACTTGGACCCCTACATGGTCCCACTCCTTCCAAGGCTGGCACGCTCCTGACCATACATAGAGCTGTGTCAAGCAGCCTCACTAGCAGCAGAAAGGTAATTCTCAGGGGAAAAAAAAAAAAAAAAGAAAAAGAAAAGCAGACAGCTTTCAGCTGGCTTAGTGAGCTAAATCAGCTCCACACATGTTTCTGGGGCAAGAGCAGGGCAAGAAGAAGTGACTGGGGAAGAGCCAGGTCAGCCCCAGGTTAGATGAGCTCAAACTGAGATGGCTCTGTATCCTTAGGTTATTTTGAAAATGGGACTATGAATCTAAGTGCCATCATCAGGAGTGGCCAGGGGCACAGACACAAACCAGGTGCTTCCAACTAATGAATTTCGCTGCCAGATGATCCGTTGAGGCAGTCTGCCTGTGCTCTTTGTCCACAGCAAGTACAAGGTAACCTGAGCTATCCTAACCTTCAGGGTTCAGGCTTAACCTTGAGGTCTAAATGGCATGGGTTTAACCCTTCAATCCCTGTAAGTTAACTGGAGATACCTCCCATTTGCTAATGGTACACAGAGACCGGCTGACATGGTGGCCTGTCACATAACTGCATATAACTGCATAAAACATCCTGGATTTAAGGAATACTGATTAAGTCTTCTCAAGAGGTGACCAAGACCGAACCCTTGGAGCCTCCCCAGGGGGGCTGCAGAGCAGAGACACTGTACTGGTATGACAGGAGCAGGTCTTCAAGTGAGACACATACCCAGGCAAAAAGCAGTCTGGCTGAACTTTTTTTTTTTTTTTAAGCTGAATTCAAACCTTAATAAGCACAGAAAATTACTTAGAATTATTCCCTTAAAAAAAAAAAATTTTGAACCATTCCAAGCAATGCCCCATGAAAATTTAGAAAAACTCAATCTAAATGTTCCCAAACAGGCCATTATAAGCAGAAATGAACTATTTTAATTATTGAAAGCAGCAGTAGAAAAAGTAGCAGAGGAAGAACAGGTTCCACTTGTCATTCCAGAACAAGCCTCTCTAAAGTTTGTTAAACTAAAACGCTTTTTTTTTTCCAAAACCATTTTGTGATCTCACTGAAGAGAGATAGTTGCAGTTCAACATGCCACTATAAAAAATAGACACATATTGCTCATGTGCTCTATCAGAGTATCGTGTTAAATTCACTTATATCCTCCAGAGAAGCGAGGAGAAAAACTATTAGGATTATACAAGCTGGTACAGTACCCCACCCTGTAATTTTAAAGACTTTAAAGAAATTTGTCCATCCTGGAGCTCAAGGTGTCAGAGCTGCCCTTTTCAACAGTTCCTTCACTGTGGTTTGCAGCAAGGAAAAAATAAATCTTAAACAAAACAAACAAAAGAATCCATATAGCAGCCAACAGCTGGGGGCCGGGGGGTGGGGGGAAGAGGGAGAGAGATGTGGAAAGAAAAAGAAAAGAAGAAAAACATATCCCAGAGAGCATTACATCAGTTCTCCTCCCAGTTTTATTTAAAACACACGTGCCATCACTCACAGCTCTGTGGTTAGTGGAAAATATGACTGCAACTTCCATGGTGTGTGGGTTGCAGAAAAAAAGGACCTTTCTTTGGCACAGCTGAATTTGGCTACTGATGGAAGGAAAAAGGGTGGCATATTTGTACAAAATCCTTGTGTTTTGGCAGGGATGATAGTCCTGGGTGAGCCACCTAGCTATGTTTTGTTATTTAGCAGAAGCACACACACTGTTTCACTTCAGTACAGAGGATAACACGGAAAGAGCACAGCATAAAGTGCAACATACTATGTGTCTACCCCTCTACGCAAACAGTAATTCAAATAGATTATCAGTGAAAACGCAGTCTTTATAAAATAACTTATTTAGGTCAACAAATATTTCAGCTTTGACTACCGAGCAAAGATAGGTGTTGTAAAACATTCATCCTGAAACCAAAATGCTACCTGGGTTTATTCTTTAAAAACGAGTCAGCAAGCACTCCTCAGACCGTTATGGCACAGGCAAGTTGTTCAAAATCAGAGCCAAAAACTAAAGCAGTATTCAAAACTCCAACAAAACCCAAGTGTTACCCATTCATCAAGGACTGGATTTTGTGTGTGCATATACAAGAGGAGCAAAGACACAGGATGAAAGACAACTAGGTGATTTTCTGGGCTTCTGAATAGCTCTATGCCATATGACACTGTGCAAATTAGTCACCATGGCAGTTGAAGTTTGACTTCCAGAGAAAAGTATTTTCAGAAGGGCCCAAGATTATCATTCAAAAGTCATTAGCCAGCTATTTGGAGAAGAACTTAAAAAAAATAATCTTAAGATTTAAAAAATAAGATACAGTGATTTTCTTTTGTTTGTCTTGTAGAGGGTTACGGCTCACGTTTCCAACTTCTTCTCCAAAGTCATTGTTTTTAATCAAAAGGTGAATTTTTCCAGTTTTCCAGGAGATCTTATTAAGAAAAGCACTAGATAGCAAGAAGGAGCAGTAACTTGGCAGCCCTGGGACTCCCCTGACTCCAGTTTGCAAGCAGAGTACACTATCCCTGCTCTTGGAGGTTCCTGGGGGCCCTCTGCGTCAGGAGTTCAAGCCCAGCTCTGACACATGAATGATGTCATACCCACTAGCAGCGGCATTTCTGGCCTCTACTCACCACAGGCTGAGTTATGGTGACCCACAGAGCATTCCACACTTGTGTTCCCAACACCGGGACTGCATGACGCACACGGGAGAAGGACTGGAAGGGGCTTGCTGCTGCAGAGGGGCACTAGGGTGGACTGCTCCTAGGGGATGCTCCCTCCTGGGGGGCCATGGCCAACCTGCCGGGCTGCCACCACCAGGGAGAATGGGGGACCAGGTCTCAACAGCCCTTCTTCCGGGAATGACGTCCCACATCTGCAGCTGCGCTTTGCTGTTTTTCATTCTTTTTTCAGGCCACAAATTAAGTGATGTAAGCATGCAGCAAGAGCTGCAGCCTATGATTATAATTTTTCCTTGGTGAATGAGAAGCAATGAAGTCTAATTAGAAGAATAGCAACAGTGATGAAGAGTGAGGCACAACAAAGCCACCCCTCAGCCTCCAACCTCATAACGCCCTGTGCACTCAAAAACTAATCGATCACACCAAAGTGACCTCAGCAAAAGGTGCCTCAAGAGAAGTCAACATTTGCAATAGTGAAAGCTATGTACAGGTACTGTCCAGGTCCAAGGCAACTCCTAAATAATTCCCTTTGCCTAGACACCAACTGTTGCATGAGAAAATGAACCTGTACATTAAGTCTGCAAACACCACTTTAAGCACCAGCAAAGCACCAGTAATAAATTACTGCAGCTGCTTGCAAAGCGCCCATCTACACCAGTCACAGTTAAACTATTTAACTACATTAGACCTATGAGTGAAGTTGTCCTGGTGACAAATTCCAGGTCCAAAAAAATGGTGGTGCAGGAAAGCCTCATTTGGTTTTTATTTTATATAAATCTAGGATGTCAATCTATTTCATACAACCCCATTGCTGCTGCTTTTATTATTATCCAAGGACATCACACAACAACAGACAAGAGACACATGCATGTTTACTTTTTTTTTAAATGTGTTGTAAAAACTTACCAAAAATGTAAAAACATTGAAATGCCAGATCACAGAGTGCTTTTCAATTGCATATTTTTTAGTATCTGCAAATATGATCAGATTTCAAGTCAAGAAGACCCATTAATTACAACTGTACACATAATCTGAGTCTGAGTTGTAAAACAACTAGTGAAAGATATAAAGTTCCAAGACACAAGGAGGTTTTTCTGGTTTGGTTGTTTTTTTTTTTTTTTTATTTTTTTCAAACTTGCCAAAAAAAAAAAAAGGCCTGTTCACTTGAGGCATTCACCATTGGACACTAAACCTTTGATGAGCGTCAAGAGGGCAATTATCTCTAAAATAAAGACTTTTGTATATCATGGGTCTCACATTCTAAATTCAGTCTGAGAAGCAGGAGGGAAAAACGATTCAGACGTCAACAGTGAATTGGCCAAAGGCCTCCGCGTTACAGATATACCACTGTTACATTTTACATGGCATTAGGAAGCGTGGCAGTCATTTGACCTACCAAACAGCAAGCACTTTTGATGCAAAGCCTAATTGTCACTTATACTTTGTCACGCCATTTAGTTTCAATGATTTCCTTAACTCTTCAAGGAACTATGCTAATGTTCCAATTTTACTTTTGTCAGTATCAATGTGATCCTCATTAAAACGAAGCTGTCAAAATTGTTTTGATGCTTCTTTCATTGACAACATCTGCTAGTTTCCCCTGTTGTCACCTTGACTGTGGGAAATAAGATTAAAAAAAATCCTCACACAAATCTCATGACTGCATTTTATCTGTAAGAGACATTATGCAGTGATGGGAATTGAGGTTTAGATTCTGTTCTTCAAGAGCACAGTTCTTTAATGAGGATGAATAAAACGTTATTCCATAAAGAGTCCTACTAGCTCTAAACTAGATTTCCTCCATCTCTGCACTGATTGCAAGAATCAGAGGTAATTATCAGGGTAAAAGTTTACAAATCGTATCCTTATTCATCTTGTTTTAGGGACCTAGAGTATTTTAGTTTACATTCTGCTCCCCATTTTCCCCAATCAGTTTTGGGAAATGAAAAATTGACCTCACAGACTACTGCCAAATACAGTAGAGGTTAACATGCATGGGTGTATATTGTTGAGGACTGGAGGCACATCTCATTTAGTCAGTGTACCACAAGCACAGCAATCTCAGTGACAGAGACACAGCCCATTGGGACGTATAACAGCTTCAGCTAAATCCACTAGCAAACATGAGTTGGGCTCCTAAGAATGGGCAACTGGGAATAAAGCTTTAGGCATAGTTTGCTCTTCTAGTAATGACATTTACCACCATTTATAAGCTTCTA
This sequence comes from Elanus axillaris, assembly GCA_026212715.1. NCBI lineage: Eukaryota > Metazoa > Chordata > Aves > Accipitriformes > Accipitridae > Elanus > Elanus axillaris. The sequence continues at coordinate 5,652,253 of JANZLQ010000057.1, read as the reverse complement.
CAATCTCTTAACATTGCCTCGAGCTGTGTAAATTTAAGAATGATACTAAATTTATCTAGATCTCTTAAGTGAAATCAGAATTCATTATTTTTACAATACTTGATCAATACAACTAAAAAATGAAGTCCATGTAACAGGAAAGCTTGCACAGAATCACTGCCAGCTTTCCTCATTGTAACACCAATGAACTCCAACTCAGAGGTGCGGAGATTAAGAAAGCTGATGTGCTATATGCTCAGTTCCTAGTTTCTGTATTAAGTGTCAAACATGGAAGTCTGTACTAAGTTAAAGACAAAAAAAAAAGATTCACTGCTCAGCTAACAGAATTTTAAGCATGGTTCAGTCACTCATGGTTTCAATTTGAAGTCACTTTGTCTAACTGTGAATGAAATAATACTGGCTTTGAAACAGCACCCTGTTCAGTATTCAGCGGATGTTAAATTTACAATGAAGGGGAGTCTAAACAGTGCTGCTCTAGTAAATTTGGCAGAAGGTTTGGATTAAATGGTTAAGTCACCTAAAAACCAGTTTCAAGTCAGTAAATAAGCTTTCATTTTTAAAGGAAATTAACTGCAACTTCCTTTTGTTAAAATCTATTTGCATAAGTGTTACCTGATAGATTTTCTGGTTTTCAATGGCCTTCTCCAAAGCCAGGTATACCAGTATCCAGCCTGATACACTGGCCACCTTCCTCCTCCCCACCCCGCCCAAAATGGGCCTGAAGCTCGTACTTTTTTTTCTATTCAAGTCCCAGCTTCTATATTGCTGTTGTTATTTGAGGATCTCAGCTTTCATTTAAGATATAGGCAACATTAATATATTAATCTATTTAAGGCTACCAGATAAAACCCAGAAAATTCCAAAGGTTTGAACAGGCCAGACAGTGACACCCCCTTGTCACACTACCAAGTTTTATAACATAGCTTCATGATTTCTGAATGGATGAAATTAGCAATACCAACTATGACAGACAGAAGTCAACCCTAACCCTCAATCTGGCTCTGATCTTACTGCTTTCTACAATACTTTTTGCCAAACAAAATTAGATTTCTATGCAAATTGAACAAATCATTCTTGAACAAAACTAAAGAGGACTCTCCTAATGACAATGCAGTTACATTCTGTTATATACAAGCATACATCTTCAATGATCTCACCAGTGGCCTTACAGTGGCTGAGAGGTAACACAGGTACCACCCAGGGAGAGGGTTACGCAGCGTGTAGGAGATGACTGAGGGTAGATTTAAAATACAGCATCTTCTGACCTGGACTCACTCAGCAATGCGGAACAGCCCTAAGATTCACAGCAGTAGATGTTACAAGGATACCAGTTAGGACAAGTCTTACAGGGAGCAGCACAAGGCTACTAGTGACAGTGCTAGTGCAATGCTTACGCTGTGGAAATCCACCTGATTGTAGGGGTTTTGTGGTCCCAGTATGCTGTTGCATTGATATGTGGATTACACCAGAGGAAGGCTTCCTCCTACTGAATGTGAACAAACTATTATTACTGTTAAAACCTCAGTGTTTTGCTACCTATGTATGCAGCATCCCAAGTGAAATCATTCTGCCTTCAGGTGGCCTTAAGGGTTAATGCTTTTGGAAGAACAGACTACTATTAAAATGAAAAGGGAGATGAATATGAATCTACATGCCACCTGGTCACACAAACACTTCACACACTTTACAGACAGTATGGCCTATAATTAAAGGTCACTCAAGGTTTGGCATCATAAAACTCTACCAATTAACAGCTTTGCTAAATTCTTATTGTTTAGGCAGAAATGCTCCATACCAGGTATCTGCTTTTGGTCAATATTTCTGGTTTTAAAAGAAAACTTCAAGCTTAGCTCTTTCTGAAAATGTGATTAACAAAAAAAATTAATTATCTCTTTCCTCAGCTCTATCATAATTCCTACAGCCTTTTTCTTCAAATAGTCCTAGACACCTACCAGCTCTGAAGTAAAGAAATGAAACCTGCTGTTGCCTCTTCTCTAGTAGTTTAATCAACTAAAGAAAACAGAACAAACTAAATTCATGGAAACCAAACCAAACTATCCTGCATAGTCATTAAAAGCATATCCTGATTTTCTGGGTGGACAATTCAACACTGATGCAGTCTGCAAAAACATTTGCTGAACATTCACAGTAATAACTAATATCAACAGGTAATGGGTTTTGACAATATCCTAGGTTTACAAAACACTGACACAGCACAACTTCAGTCTATACATTGGATCTACCTAACTAGTACTATTCATCCTTCTCTTTGTTTTCCCCATGTTAATCTCTTTTCCAAGCAGGCTACCATGGCCCCTTGTCACAGGCACATCTAATAAAGTGGCAGACATGAGGCTGAGATGGAGCAATAGCCTTTACTGGGGTTAAGTTCTGCTACCAGTTACGTGTTGACATGGCCAGTTCAAGCAAATAGCATGGATCTAAGGCAGCAAAACCCCTGTTTCAGGGGTTGTTATCTCAGGTGAGGGAAAGAGCAGGTAGGCAAGTCACCCAATTTAGAGGTGCTACAACGCCCATCTATTCACTTCACCCTCTACTTCAGATTATCACCCCTGTTGCAGAAGCTAAGCAAAGAAGACGACCTTGCTTCCACCACCTCAATTCAGAATCAGCTTTACTTGCCCTGGTAGGATTCATTGCTTCCAGCTCCCTACACCAGCCTGCCACCCAACACAGCTGCTTGGTACAGACACAGCAGAAAGGGGAGCATATTCATTCACCTTCCACAGTCACAGGTCACAGATTAGCATCTTTATTGAAACTGCTGGGAGCAACTAAAATTTGGCCACGTGCCTTCTTGCCACTTCTACTAGAGGGCAGTAAGCCACGGCAGAGGAATAGTTCAGACTGCCAGCAGCAATAGCAGTGGTGCCCTTTCTTATCTATGCAGCAATTTTGTACCTGCCTGGGGCAGTGGAAAAAACCTTGCTCCGGCCCTGCAGATATGCACTTTAACAAGGTGATATACTGTAGTGGTGACATGAGTTATTTTAGCTGCTCTGAGCAAAAGTGTAAACTTTTGCAATGGCCTGTAGTGACAAGGAGGTTATTTTGCTACAAAAGCAATGGCAACCAGAAGTAACTGTGAAATGTAGCCATCCTACTCCCCAAGAAAGGAAATGTGCCACTGAAAGTGCACATATATTGCATATATAGAGAGGTGATAGACACAGCCCCATTAGTATCGTTCCCTAGCATTTCTTAATTCTTTTTTCTCATTGCCATCCTGCTGATTAGAAAATATTTATCATAAGCAGCCATTGAACAGAAAAATAAGCCCTTTGAAAATGCTCTTGTGATTAATTTCTCTGCACCTTTTTTTTAAAATGAGTAAAGCTGTGATTTTTCCAGAGTTGGAAGCGCTTATATCAAGGACAGGTCAGACACTAAGACAGTACTTGTTCTCTCTGCAGTGCATCAGCTGAGCCCAAAGCTCGCCTTTGACACCAGGGCTGCTCACTACAGAGCTGGTAGGCAGAAGGCAGTAAAAGAACACGAGGTTGTAAGTTTCCAGCATAGTTTCTGAGAAGTCAGGGGACCTTGTTAATTTTGAGCAAGTTATCCAACTTTAAGACCGGGGAGGAGTGGGGGTTTTTACTTAAATTTTATTTTTATACTATATATTTAATATATGGTTTTATATTAACATATCTATGTGTGTGTGTATATATGTAGGCTGCTTGGGAGAAATTTTCTTGCTTAAGTTACAGAGAATAATTTTTATATCATTAGCTCAAGATCCAGTTTCTTCTCTTTGGGGATCCCAGAAGTCATTTTTTTTTTTTCTAATAAACCCCACCCCTGAAAAGCATTAAGGATGCTAGCCAGGAGCTATAACCTCTCCAACCAACACAAATGCACCTAGAAAAGTGTTTGCACCTGCTCCTTTACACCTGATCTAAAGCTATACCAACTCTGCACAAACATGAAAGGCTAACATAAAGGGCAGTGAAAGATGCACATTTTAGACTCCTGACTCCAGGGATACCTCCCTCCCTGTCACAACAATGCCTGCAAAACTTTCCTCTTATACTGCTAAAATAGCATCTCCTCACATGTTACTCAACTGACTGCCCTTGCTAAGAGCCATACATTTTTGTTCAAGTACAAAGCTCTGCCTTTCAATTTAATTAATACATGAAATAGGGGAGTTCTACCCCTAACTTCTCACAACTCTTCTTGAGGGACTATCACACCTTACCCTACTCACTGCATTTGCTCTACTTTGACCATTTCTGACACACAGAAGTAAACGACTCCTAAATCTGTACAGCGACACATTTATCACTGATTCCTTATACACATTGTCCTTTCATTGAGCCCACAAAATCCCCTTCCTTGACAGAAAGCAGTAACCACTGCTCACGTATCAGCCAACAGCAGGAGCGTGACATCCAGCAGGAACACGGCCCAGAAGCATCTGCCTTAAAATCCTGCTTATGGCAAGACATCCCAAATGTTGACAGGCCTACAGATTTTAAATGTACCTGAACTCTTCAGCAAAGCAGCTACAATTAACTGACTGCAAGCCTTATAGAAGCACGGTTTTGATTGGGTTTATATTGGTACAAAGAAGCAGATGCAACTTAGGAAAAAATGCTGCTGTACTCTGGAGAAAAAACAACCAACCAGCCAACCCGCCCCC
>JANZLQ010000057.1:5625965-5636205 GCA_026212715.1 Elanus axillaris | reverse complement strand
GGGCACACTGCTGGCTCATATTCAGCCGGCTGTCAACCAGCACCCCCAGGTCTTTCTCTGCCAGGCAGCTTTCCAGCTGCTCTTCCCCAAGCCTGTAGCGGTGCCTGGGGTTGTTGTGACCGAAGTGCAGGAACCAGCACTTGGCCTTGTTGAACCTCATACAACTGGCCTCGGCCCATCGATCCAGCCTGTCCAGATCTCTCTCTCGAGCCTTCCTACCCTCAAGCAGATTGACCCTGCCTCCCAACTTGGTGTCGTCTGCAAACTTGCTGAGGGTGCATTCAATCCCCTCAATTTTCCATCACTGGGATCCATCTTGCACTGGCAAAATTCCCATTGAGTCCAGGGAGCTTTGCACAAGGTAATATTGCATTGTTCAGCTACTTGTGCCTCTCTGCTAGATCGCAAGTACTGAGGAGACAGAGCAAGGGAATAAGGCACTAAAGGTTCAGAGCAAAGGAGTCACTGCTGGGATTGAGTGAAGGATGGGAATAGCTTCCTCCTTGCTCCCAGTAGCCTCCTCCTGCAGGAGATCCCCCCAAAAAATGCTGCAGGGAACAAAATGTGCTCTGGGGCTAGAGCTGCATCTATGGTCCAGCCTCACCTTCTGCAAGCACTGATACGTCTAGGATCTGTGCATTTTTTTCCCCACTGACTGATGACATAGTGAATTCACACTTAGCAAAAGAGTATGGGCTGTTTGAATACCATCCTGCCAAGGCTACCACATGATTTTATTATTTATGAGTTCCTTAGTTTTCAAACATTGTCAAAAGAAGCTTACCAAAGTTTTTATTACAGATTCCACTTGTGCACAGAAGTCAGCTGAACATTTAAAAGTACACTATATACATCTCAATTCAGAATCAACTGCAGTGGGGAAAGGATTAGCTTTATTTTGTGAAAAATTCCAACAGAGATACATGTACTCAGATGTTTTTGTTCTTTGCAAAAAATAAGGTCACTTTTTCCTGTAAAAAGGCCTTTATAAAAATACAGAATGTATCAGGCACAAGGGTCAGTTCTATAGGTAAGTGATTTTAGTACACTTAAAAAAAAAAGTAGAAAAACTCCTAAAGGCTTTTCTTTTTTTAGTTCCCCTAAAACTTGATTCTTAAGTTCAGAAATTCGTATTTCCTTACAAAAGCCTTGACTTTTATTATAGTACAAATGGCATTTGTAACCTCCATCTCACTTTTTTTGCATAAGCACAGTTCAAGGCAGCAGGACACATTTGCATATGTAGGATGAATGAGGCTATGAAAGGTAGCAATAGGCATCACATGGACCATATACCATTCCATCTCTTTCAATTTTCCTTGAACTGAAAATATTCACTCCCTCCAACACACACTTTTTTTTGTGTGTGCAGTGGTACCACCAGCTCCTAATCACAACCAGGGCATCTTATGCTCAGCACAGTAGAAGCACAAAAGAACAAAACCCCAACAATTAGAAGCTAATGCCTGTTCTGGTGGGGTTGCAGTGTAAATTGAAGTTAGAAGATAACACCAGTACTCCACCTTACTGAAGTGGAGCCAAAGAACAGAGATACTGAGGGTTTGTATATGCTAAGGCATTTCACAGTTTTGCTTTCTTCCATGCTTTGTGCAGCTTGTTTATTTAGATTGCAACTCATCAAAAAGGGATTATCTCTCATTTGTGTTTATATACCGTCTAACACAAAGCAGCCACGAATACAGAAGAATTGCTTTTCAGATGGTAATAGCTACAGGTGATTAATAATGATGCAACTACACGCATGTAGCTGGCAATACTGTGTTTTCTTTTCTGGGTTACAGAGATTAATACTTCGAGTCATGATCCACTGATACTTATGTAAACAATCTGCACAGAAGGGGAAGAGAAATGGTACGTCTCTGCTCCTGGGAGCCATGGGAGGACTGAACTACCTGACACACCTATTTTTGAGAAAATAAAGTAATAGCTCAGATGAAATCCCTTTCCGGAAGAAGGATGTGTCCACCAACCCTTGCTTCTAGCCTTATTTGTCAGACATACTAGAAAAGGAAAGAGAGAGAAGGAGCAGAAAGGAAGCTAATACTAACTAGCACAGATTAGCCAAGAAAGGAGAAGACTGCTGATACCCCCTTTTTACAATACATATATTGTCATCATCAGGGGCTCTTAGCCCCTGTCTTCTACCAGGCTCCTACAGCTATCTCACATTACCTACACAAAACACCAAAACACAGACATTTAGTGTCATTCAAGCTGTCCTGATGCGTTTAGGACATTTACACAAGGCTGACAGATACACTACGAGAGCTGCAGGAGACCCAGCCTTCCTCAAGCTGCAGCTCTAAACTAGCTCCGCTAGGTTTGGCTGTCCTTACCCCAAGAGAGATAAATGGCATTAAAAGTCTGCACTTAGGAAGCTGCATTGCACGCCCATGCGATATCTAGATTTTGGCTGTGTAGTACATGCCAAGAGATGTGGTCTCAGGCAGTGAGTCCACAGAAAGGGCCAACTGTGGGACAGTCCACCCAGCCTTGGTCCTGCCTCCCCCTGTGGGGTCCCAAGGACAGGGGTCTGTAGTGAGCAGGCAGTACGTTGGGGTAACCCTTCTGCCAGCCTGGACCCAGCCCACAGGCCATACAGTCCCCACCACAACCTCCATTATGAGCCCTGCCACAATTCAAAAGCCTTTGGCCCACTTAAAATGCACAAAATCAACCCTCAGAACGAGAAGAATTCCTTCTGCAAAGCTCTTGGAGTGCGAGGAAGGTGGAGTTTAACAGGAGAAGTTGTATGAAATGCAGATTATTAATCAGATTTAAATTGCTAACTACTCAGGGCACAGAAACACATATTACACTCCATTATGTAACTGGACTCAAAACCACTTTGGCATCATCTCTGCTAAGATTTGTGGCTCAAACTCCCGGTGTTTCCAACCAGAAAGCTTCAGAAGGAGTGATTTATATAAGAATTGAGTTTATAGACAAAAGGAATATATTTTTAAAAAGCTATTTCTTATTTATGAGCGAGAGATCATTTACTTTGAAATCAGGACTTGGGGCAGATACTTCACCATGAGCACAGCTCTGAGGAATGCTAAAATCAGCCATCAATAACTCTTTTCACAAGACAAGCTCCCTGAGGGCAGAAGGATAATACCAAGCTGGGTGGTAGTTTTTAAGCAGCTGGACACAAATTGGGACTTGTCGGTTGTTGTTCCCAGGCACTGCATGTCAAATCGGAATAACCTGTTATGCTCTTTCTCATTTTTTTCCATGACTGGCTGGAGAATGCAGAAGAGGCACCTGTTGACTCCTGGATTAGTTTCCCTGTGATGAACAGCTCTTATCAATCATCACTCAACAAGAGATTTCAAAATAATAGTTTCTTCTCATTTTCCCCACTGTGAGAGGCATTCAGTGCAAATAGCAACCAAGCTGCAAGCTGCTTTTCTGACATCAGAGCTCTGCTGAGAAAGTTTCTTCGCCAACTGGTTTTGGAGGCTTCTTACTGTTTCCAGTGCAATTTACAAAAGCCATTTCAGGAGCCAAGCTCAAGAAGCTGCCTAGAAGGAACAGAGCAGCCTAAGGCACATTGACATACATCTGTGGCACATCTAGTCTCACAGTAGCATTAGGCCTGAATAGGGGGCCCAGTATTTGAGCTAGCTCTATGGTAGCTCATAACCTGCAGCAGAGAAGATGCAGCTGCCTGGAAAGGCAGTGGGAAACTCAGAGGCCCACTAAAGCAGTCTATGGAGAGTGCTGTGCCCCATGTTGAGTGACAGGGCACAGGATGCCTTAGCCAACAGCTCGCCTCATCAGCATTGGCTCAGCAGTGCCTTTGATTTAGCCTTTTTGTAGCTAAAGGCTCCCTAGGACAGATGGGGACTAGATGACTCCTTGAGCTTCAGTGCTGCCAATGTGAGCTAACCACAAGCTACCCAATGCGCACTCCAGCAGTCACATTTCTAATTGATGTGTGCACACATCAGCAATGTAACCTCTAAAACACAGTGGAAACCAAGCACAGCATCTTCCTCTGTTCAACACTTGAGGGTCTTTTATCTAGCAAAAAAGAACAGATTTTCACTTTCCTCTTTGCAACCCAGATCCACTTTCGACTTGGTCCTTGTCTCTTGTTCAGCACCTCCAAAACTCCTTCACTGAGAACAGGCTCAGTGTCTTCTTCATCTGCTTGGATCTCGCAGCTGCCTCTGTGGACATTCAAGATGGCTCGATAGGCAACTGCTAGGAAGATTTTCTCATGTACACTGTTAGCAGTTTCTCACTGGTGTGTCACATATTTGGCAAGATAAATGTCTTAAGAAATCCTACAGAGCATAAGTTTCCACAATAACTTGTGAAGGTGCTTTTAAGAACTGCCTTGCAAGTGAGAGGGATTGTTGTAGCAGACAACCCTTTTCAGATCTTGAGCCCCAAGTCATTAGAGGATGCTTTGGCAGTACAATTTTCTTGTTGAAAACATTATTTTTGTTGACTAGTTGTTGGCTGCAAAGCGGTATTGACTGTAGATTGGCTTCATGGGAGGCAAGTCAAATTATTGCTTGTCTTCTGAGTTTAGTAAACAAACTATTGTCAAGAAAGCAAGAAATGGCAGAAAATGTGAAGCAGGCTTTAGCATTCCGTCCATCTCAAAGTATAATACAGAATACATCTCCAAAAGGCCAGAATAACTCTCCATTGAGAGTGAAATTTTAAAAAAACACCACATAGGTATACTCTGACAGCAAAATATCCCTAAGAATGCAGACCCCTCATATTTACACATTTACTAAATATTTCTCCCAAGCTGAAAATTTCTCTCCAAGAAATTAGGAAGATTTGCACAATTATGTAACTCTAGCTAAAAGACACTGAAATTGCTGTAAGAGGAGCCAACATGTAGTATGACAGATAACTTTTTAGTCAGTTTAAGCAGCCTTCTCCCACACAAGCACTCTCTGCTCTGTCCCCTCGGGTGCAGTGCTGTGCATCACATCACGTAACTCCCTGCAGACCGATACAGTACATTTAGTTTGCTACCCTGCCCCATGTCTCTTTTCCAGGGGTAGGGAGCATACTACCACTGTGCTGGGTAGCTGTTGCCAAAGTGACATGGGAAACTGGAATTTCTCCTAGTGGATCTTCCCCAGGCATCCCAAGACCTCCTGTATCTTTGGCCAAATCCAGGTGGAAGAGCTGTGCCAGGGATGTAAGACTGCTGAGCATGGGGTCTCCAGCATAGTGGGTTCCCAGTCCAGGTTTGCCTTGGTCTGACTGCCATTTCACTGCCTACTGCACCTCACCTCTACTTCCTTGAGATGCAGGCATGGCAACTTCTTCCTTTACTTTAAAACTGAATTTACATTCCTTTGAAATCAAAGCTGGAGAGACTCTTAGAGAATTCAAAGGAAGAGAAGATTTTTGCTGCAGAAACAACCTATAGGTGGAAACTGCCCAGCAAGATGGAGAACATGTACTGCCAGCCACTGATGGATGCACACTAATCAATCTTTTAGCACAAGTAAATACATCTATTATTTGCATAGGTGCAATCTATACCTCCTTGACATTAGTGAGCTCTGTCAAACGTGAGCTCAAATGAGATCAGGCTAAATACCCCCTGTAGGTTTAGTAAACAGGAGGAAAACAGCCACTCCCTTTCTTAAACCTCAAAAATCTCACATATAAAATATAAACTTTAATTAAAAAAACTCAAGGAAGACAAAATATTATTCAAAACTTTAAAAAGGCCCAATCAATAAATGTGGCTTGCAGTTTAAGTACAATTGTTCTGGGTGGTCTGCAAAGCACTAAGCTTGCTGTGCAGAAAGAAGTATTTTAAGAACAAATCAGTGGGGTACCAGAGTATTAGAAAAGATTAATTCATGTTAGAAAAAACACTTTGTGAAGTCATACACAGAATGCAAATGTTGAAAAAATAAATAATAGCTTCCCTTACCTATTTATTTTCATTTCTTATGCCAAGGTCATAATTCCTTTTTATGTATTTTGAGGATAAATATTAATAGATCGTCAACATTATGAAGGCTTAGTCTGAGACACAAGGTCATTGCGAAGCAAAGATCTACAGTCACTAAACACAGTGATAATAAAAGCCAAGAACTCAACAAGTCACTTTCATTTCAGACGCAAACAAAATGGTTTTGCATCCCAAACATGCAAGACACAGCTTGATCCCTGTCCTAGAGTCCCCAGAGGTTTGAAAGACACTTACCAAGGCTTTGTAGACTGGGCTTACTTTCTTCATTAGTGGGTGCTTATGTGGACCAATTTAATAATGCTGAGTGAAAAAAAAAATTTAAAAAAAATTGTTTAGAGGGATTTTTCTAGATCCTTGCCATTGGAGTGCAGTCACGGCAGCTCTAGATAAGGTTTTCTTTCCCAAAACTAGACTTCATGCCTTTTCTCTCTCTCTCATCAGAGTCATGGCACAGTCCCCAATAACAGCAGTTGGCTACACCTACCTGGACATGCAGTTCACAAGATTTAGTCAGGTAAGACACTGCTGGAGGTGCACACCTTTAAGAGCTGTACAAGTGAATGTGCCCATTGTGGGACAGTGATTTGCCATGCCAGAAGCGTTCCTTTTCTCTGTAGCTTTCAAAATGCTTTGCAAAGCAGGCATGAACTGGGCCATCTATACTGAAGGGAAATAAACACAAAGGGCAAGCCTGTGCAAGATGACCAAAAAAATATATATATTTAGCAGCCTAGAGTCAGAGCACCTGGGTTTTAACACCACTATCCTCTCCACTAGACACAAAGTATATATTCTGAGAAAGTGCAGATTCTCACCAGAACTGGTATTAGAAATATCAAGGCAGCAAATGAAAACATGAGCTATTGTTTTCCCACTCTCACATTAAATGGCATCTACCTCTTTTTAAAACGATGCCCACTTCTAACACAGACAGCATCTCAGGTAATGTCCCTCATAGCTACAGACCAAAGGCAACTTCTGGTGCAATTCTAATGCAGAGATGCACCTCCTCTACACTAAGGTCCAATTTACATCTACAAGAGCCCAAAGCACCCTGCATACACTAATTGCCCCCCAGAAGCAGTAAGAGTTCCAGTAAGATACAAACTTTAATAATTAAAAAAAGATTTTTTCTTCATTCAGGTTGCCAGAACAAAGTCCTGCACCCAGCACATGTCATCCAGCCCAAATCAAGACACTGTCACACAGGCTGCAGATGTGACTGAATCAGAAAACTAGGCTCCCTCTTACAGCAAGTTCCCAATAGCTGCAAGGAAGATGAAGGCATGATGGTCTCTTGTTTGTTTCTGACATCTGTATATCCTAATAAAGGACTCATTTCCCAAAATGCACGCCAACTGAATAACCCCTTATTAGAACTGGCATCAATATTAACATCTGTAAGTCCCTCCATAACCAAGTAAATAATCATTGACAAACCACACCCCAATTACAACCACCAAGTGTTATGTATAAGAGACACTAACCATCCTCAGGTGCCAGGGATGAGTCATTTTGGGTGGATGGAAGGGGAGGTAAAGAGGGGAAACAGTGTAACATCTTCTTAAACTAAGCTTATTTTCAGTACAGCACTTCAGACCCATAGGCAAGTATTGTAATCCCACCTGTGAATACTGGACCCACCACATCAATCTAGGAATTGCCATATAAGAGACACTAAAATGTCACTTCATCTGAATAAGGACACAGGAGTGATTGAATATCAACCACCACAGCTTGTCCAAATACAAGCACATCTAAATCTAAGCCTACACCCTGTCCTTCCATTTCTTTCCACAGAAGTCAGTGAAAAATAGGGAGATAACCTACCTAGTTTCTAATGGAAAAAAAACCGGCTGTTAAAACTCTGTCTTAATATAAACTGATATAAGAAGCAGTCTTCTTCTCAAGGAAACCTTCAGTTTTGTACAGAATAGTTTTCAGCTTCCTGCACTGACAGAGGAAAGAAGAAATTCAGGACCGAAACCCTTGGACTGTGCTGACCTGAGCCAGAACAGCAAGACAGAAAACTGATTCCTTGAGAGCTGTGTGATGCCAAGCAAAACCCAACACCCCAGGTTAAGTAATTAGGGTATCAGGAAGTTAATCATATTGGGGCACGGCATACGTAAGTTGAACTAGCCTAGGAATAAATTACCTCAAGAATGGCAAAGCTGCCTCTCTAAATGACATCTGGACAATTGGATATAATGCTATGGAGCAGAATCAGATGCCTGGTTATTCTTAAGTGATTAATGTATGTTCTCTTCTGATGAGAATGCAGGATATACAAGGCACGTACACACTGTAACACTTTTCAGCCCTGGAAAGTTTGCCTTGGAACTGCAGAACCTCTTTCCTACTTCTTCACAAATGATACAAATTCACATTAAGTAGTACCTCAGTATCTGCTGGAAATTCTGCCAGCAGAATAGAATAGAATACAGTCAAATGCTGAACATCAGTCACTATATTGATGATGACTTTAAAGAGGGTGCAGTCACAACTGTCACATTCATAGGCCTGTTATATGTGTCACATGTTACTCGTCAGCAACATACACAGCATGATAAATCATCATGCAGCAAAAGTAAAATGCTCTATTAGAAAAAAAAAACCAACAGCTTTACATCAAACTTTTTAGGAAACAGAGCTGATGGCTCAGGTAATGAAACAGCCTACCACAATTAACTGACTTGTGTAAGTATTATTAAACAGCATCATGAGTGACCAATCAGTTTATACTCACACAAGAAATTATACCTCTAACTTGCACATCATGACCAACCAAGGTATTTGCCCAGATTGAAGCCAAAAGGATAGACAAATTCTCATGTTTCTATTATTAAATGCATATATTATAAATATGCAGTAAATAAATATACACCTATATTTATTCAAATATATAAACTATAAATAAGTAAAACACATATGCATGTGTAAATGTATACAGCCACCCATACCACACACCAGCCCAGCTAAAACACGGGCAACTCTTTCATTTCTATAATCACAAGATCAATAAACGGCTTTGCAAAACTTGGAACAGGGTGCAACTTGCCCACTACTGAAATCTGCAGTTTGTGTCACTAACACCAGGCTGCATTTTTTCCATGAGGGAATACATAGAAAGACAAGACACAAGGTTAATGCTAAGAATAACACATTGAGGAAGTTGATAAATTTTAAATGGGAGGCCAAATCAATAACCCTACAAACTGCAGCAAATGCACTCTTTTTCAGCAACCAAATCTAAGTCTGGTGTGGGACAGTTCAGTCAGTGCATGCAAAGACTTACAGCAAGTAAGTGCTAGTGCACTTATGCATATGTTCAGTCAAATAAAGTGAAAAAAAACAAAAAACGCTCCTGTCTTGGTCCTTCAGACATCAGGAGATCATTTTTAACTAAAGCAGAACATACACAACAGAGATACAAGAGCATCTACTCCATGGCTATACTATAGCCCTTAGCCAACTAAAAACTGTTAAAGCAGTTTTCCTGTAACACAGAGGGATTTACAGGGCCCTTTGGAGACTATGTATTTGGAAATATGAAGGTCACAGTTCAGTGTATTCAGTGATGGATTGGAAGCGACCACTGAAGTTGCTGAACATCCAGTTGAATATAGGATTAATCTAGGCCTATAACCATACCTGAATCAGAGCTGGCAAGATAACAATAATATGCAGGAACATACTGGCACATGTGAATGAAGGAAACCAGCCAGCACAGGACACCTTTAGGGTGCGGGACCCAAGCATATCAGCAGGCTGTGCACTTGGCTGGAGGAAAACCACATAGAGGTGGCAGCAAATCATAAGAAGCAGCAGCCAGAGGCTGTATTACCTACTGGGAGATGGACTGCATGTGAGAAAGGGGATCATGAACATTTCTCCATATTGCTTTCTGCTTTGGTGCCACCAGCTTGACACAACTCCTGCAGAACAGAATATTTCTTCCCAGGCCCACCAGAAGAAGTTGCAGCTTCCCAAGCGGCCAACAGCACAGCCCAAAATGAGACAATGGCTAGGTAGGGCTGGTGTTTTTCCCGTATTCACAGTATCTGAACACAGGTAGTGTCACAGGGATGATATTAAGAACTGGGGTGGGTGAGGAGGACAAACTCAAAGGAGTTTGCCTGCTGAAGGGAATTTATTACTTTTAATTATGAATTACCCTTCCCCTCCACCTCATATTCAGAAAGAGAAATCCTCTAAATAGTCCAAAGACACTAGAGAGAAATAGGAGCT
>JANZLQ010000057.1:5575246-5608685 GCA_026212715.1 Elanus axillaris | reverse complement strand
AGCAATCGGCTATGGGGCAGTGCAGCACCCAGCTAGGGCGAGCGGTGCAGCCCCGTGCCTTGCCCTGGCAAGGCCAAACCGGACCCCGGGAAAGGCCAAGCCGGGCCCCGGGAAAGGCCGAGCCGGACCCCGGGAAAGGCCGAGCAGGGTGGTGGCACTCGGGGGGCCCGAGACCGGCCTGGGCGCGCGGGTGTGTACGGCGGTGCTGCAGCGCCACCTGCTGGGCGCAAGACGCAGCGCGCCCTGCTGCGGCACTGGCCATGGGAGAACTAATTACCTGTATCATCATCGTCATCAGGATTTACGACTAAACTGTGCTAATGTACAATTACGCGAAGAGACTGAAAGCAAACAATCGTTTATTGGACGTGTTACTCTTCCAAGGAGACAGAAATAACGACGTATACCGACGTACAGCTTTGTTTTGGCTGTGCCCAGCTACGCTACAGCCAAACGTAAGGTCACAGCCCTTGGCTAGAGGAACGTAATGTATCCTTTTAAAACAAGTATTTATTTTCGATGTCTCATTTTCATATTGAAACCCAATTTCAGATCCCAGAAAAATACATTTGCAAAGCACAACAAACATTTTTGTGTTGCAGGCAGTGAGGCCGCTGAGCACTTGGTATGGTCCCCGCAGCTGCCTCACCTGAGCGCCAGTGGCAGCATCTCCCGAAAGCGAGTGCTGCAGGGCAAGATCGCTTCTGGTACACTCCTGGGGCTTCACTCTACTGGGTAGGACCTCACTTTCCACAACTGCTTTCAGAGCAAGGTGTTTTGAAATAAAGATGAAACTGTATTGTCCGCAATGGAGCAGCTGCTTTGTTTTGAACATGGCAGTCTTCATTTTAGAGGAATTTTATAAAAGTAATTATTTGATTTACATGAACAAAAAGGCATGCAGAATTCTAACTAATGCTGCTTCCATGTGCAAAACAAGGTTTTGACCAAAGTGAGAATATCCTTGCCTTCCTCCATAAGAAACTGCAGTAAAATTTAAAATGCAGTCTAAAAATTGTCATGGACAAAGAAGCCATGGTTTCTTTTCTTTTGGAAACACTTAAAATAAAAAAAAATACCATATTAATTTAATAATTACGATTCTACATCTTAAAAGGAGACAAAAAAAAAATCAACTTTTTCTTGGTGTTAAAATACAGGAGGTAAAACATGTGGGATAAACTGTAACACAACTACAGGTGGCCTGCACCTGGATGAATGGAAAATACTAGATTTAGCTGCTTTATTTCCTACAGTAGCTATAATAAACCATGCTCAGCTGAATGAAATTAGCAAATGCATTTAAAAGGAACAGTCTCCCACAGCACATCTGACAAAAAGAAAATAATAAAAAAATCAATGGACTTATGTATAAAAAATGTGGGTTTAGCCTGAATACTAAATCATTTGTTGTAGGTTTACCAGAGTCATTACAGCAAACCCTTATTCTTTGAACATCGTTAGAATTCAGTCCCCCTGCCAATCCAATAACATATACACAGCTCCCTGAGGATGAACTTTCAGTAATTTTCCAGATTTTCATTTTTGCAAATATCATCAGACTTAAGCAGATTTAGTATTTTAAGGCAGACTGATACTCTCTCATTTTGAATAGCCAATCTTGTGAATTCTGCAGTTTTGGAAAATTCTGGAGTCGGAGGTAGCACTCTAAGAAGGTGTCCAATGAGCTGGGCTTGGTCCAGTGCTGTTCTTGATAGTTGATTAAGTACTCTGTGATCTGGTAAAGTTAGATGAGTCATTGATATAAGCTGTAAAAGGTGCTTACTAAGTTGTCTGACGTAAGTCAACTTCTCTGCCCAAAAATTCACTTCCCCTTTATCAAACAGGTAATCATCTTCTTCCTTAACAAAAAGAAAACCAACAGTGATTAGAAAATTACTTGTCTTGATAATAATGAGAAAAGTATAAAAGATAAAAAAGGTAGAAATTAATATGCATAATTTTTTAAAGCTTTGAGAAAAGGCAGTAAAAAAGATTCCTACTTTGCCAAAGAAAAAAAAATTACCTTCAAAAATCAGGCAGTTACAGTGTAACTCTTGGGAAACAATGGAAGTAAATAGTAGTCCTAATACTTAACATGTGCTTGTCTTCCCCTGTGAAAGTGTCTTATATTTCACAGAGACTACTCTGTAACCAGTATGGTAATTTGCTATATCATGGAGATTTTTGAGTGGATTAAATGAAAAAGGAAAATTTTACCACTCAAGTGAAACATCAGAAAGTCATACCTAAACCACAGGCTTAAGAAAAGTTGCATAAAATATTTCATAGGTCATATTAATTGTCAACAAACTTCTCAAAGATGTAGCCGTGTCTGCTCCTTCCGGTTTACCTTCCAGCATTTTTAATTATTACAGACAAAGAGAGCACAATGTATTATACAGCATTAGGTTTTACAGAACCAGCATGGCAACGTTTTTCTTTACGTAAGTAATTGTTCTGGAGACAGTGACTGATGTGAGCGAGGCTGTTTCGTGCTATGCAAAACCAGTCATATGGAAGATGGCACAAAGTTACCAAATGACATGTCTGGAAAAGCCATCAGTTGGGAGAGCACTGTTCTTGAATGCCAGATGTGCCTGGCACCCACAGCAGCAGTTTAAATTAAAGGCAAGCCATCATCTGCAATGATACTGAATGCAATTAGTTACAGCCTCAAAATATTTCAGTCGACAATGACTTGTAAAGTAACTCTTGATTTATTTCAGTGTTTGCTTGTTGGTCTCTTTAATTTTATGCTGATATCACCAGGAAACAGACTTCAAACTCTATTTTTATTCTAAATACTGTCTATGTGAATTATTTTTTTTTAAACTGTAGATCAATTAATACTGGAGTAGTGATCATCAGGCTTCATCAGATGAGATATTTCATTCTATTCCTACCACAAGACTGCAGAAACGTAGCAGTCCCAACACGAGATGGCAACTGGTTGTTAAAATTACCAGGGCTGAAGTCTCTGAGCCTCTTTTCAGATCGCTGTCTCCCAGTAGCCACTCCAGCAGGATTGGTACACCGGCATGCATCTCCCCCCACTGCTGGAGCAGCTCACACAGTATGCCAAATGCTAAATCCAAGGCCATTGGAGCATTCACTATCCTAAGTGCAAACTCTGTTGAGAGAAAATACGTGTAACAATGTATAGCAAGACCACAAACATTTTCAAATAAAATCAGCACAAAAATGATTTCTTGAAAACAGATGATGAATTTGCACAAACACATTTAGAGTGATGAATTATACTGCAAATTAACTTATTTGATGAATGTTTACTTCTCTGCCACATGGGGCCTTTCTCAATTCCAGAATAATACATGAAGCAACTGAAAATGCTGATGCTGAATACTTTTTTCCCGCCCATGTAGTGACATTCATTAATTTGGGTTTAAATATACAATGATGTCTGTTAGAAACAAGTCCAGAGACAGTTCTGACACTATTGCATGGTGACTGTTTTTGCAAAACTACAGCTATGCCTTAGACCTGATTTGATGTTTTCACTGAACTCAAAATCTACAGCACATTATATGTTTTTAAAGGGCTAGGATATAAAATGAATCATTATTTGATGTGCAATCTCTTTATATATAATAAGGTATACATATATATATATATACACACACGTAAGAGAGGTCAAACATGCAAGACAGCCTTAGAGAAGATGTTAAAGGGAAAGGCAGATACTATTTACAATACCATCACAAAGCTATAAATATAGAGGTTTTGCTATCATGCTAGAACCGTACACAAAGCCATCATCCACATCCTATTTCTTCTCTAAACTTCCCCACTGCTGTCATTTGGGCAGATGCTGTTTTAACTGTGTGCTTCCTAGGACTGTCCTCAATAACAGAGTACATAAAAATGCCAGAAGCCCTGTTTGCATGAGACCTCCAACAACTGCATTCACAGGTGTGAGTTTCACCACTAGTAACATTAATGCAGTATTTCTTTCTTTAATGGGGATGCAGGAAGAGGAGGAGAGCTAATTAACAAGCTCCTGTAAAATCCCTGTGAAGTGGATTTTGGCAAAATGCATCCTTGTCCGTAGTCACCCGCAAAGGAACAACTGTTCACTGAATGGTCTGTCTTCTAAGCAGTGATACCATAAGGATATGTCATTCTTGAAAGATGTCTTTTGCAAGCAGACAACACAGCAGAGTCAGAATTATTTGGTAAAAATCCATACTGACATGGAAAGCAGACCTTTTTGTGTCTGAGTGTTTTTAAGTGTTCCTCATGAAGGAAAATGATTATTGACATGAAAGAGGCATAGCAGTGCAGGCATAGCAGTGCAGCCAACACCTGTCCTTCACAAACCACATTCAGAGCTGCAGAGTGGACCTCTCATCTGTACCACCTCCGGAGGCCTCATACCAGCTGCAGGTTTTCTAGAGTACGCTGGCACAGCAAAGAAATGTACAGTAAAACATTAGGACTAGGCAAATACACATGCCAACAAGGAAGCACAGGAAACAACTAAGGGCAAACCAGACTGATGGGAAGATGGGTACATGGTATTTGACAGACCAGGCAATGTACCGAGGACATTGGGGAGGGTAAATTAGTATTTGAGACCATGAGAACAAAGGACCATAATAAGGAAGGGAGTGAAGGAGAAAGAACAGATGGTCCCTTCTTTATCTTGGAGTTAGATGAGGGTAAATGGAAATCTCCTTGAACAAGCAACAGGAAGGCAGGCAGTCAATCTCTTGGTGACACTAATAATGTTACATATGTAGTTTGTCTCTGCTAGACAGTAAAATCAAATGCTCAAATCTGTTTTCTTCATGTCAGGACTTACCACTGTATCAGGACACTCCTCAGCTTTGTCAATGAGGGAGAGCTTGCAGGGGTGCAGTGCAACATTTCCACACTATTTATTTTAGGTATTGGGGTTTTTAGGTATTGTTTTTGCTGACATTTCTTTCTAGGGTTTTTGTTTTGTTTTGGTTTGGTTTTTAACTTGCTTTTTCTTTTGCTGTGCCCT
The DNA here is from genome assembly GCA_026212715.1 of Elanus axillaris. Taxonomy (NCBI): domain Eukaryota; kingdom Metazoa; phylum Chordata; class Aves; order Accipitriformes; family Accipitridae; genus Elanus; species Elanus axillaris. Next base: position 5,603,674 of record JANZLQ010000057.1, on the reverse strand, counting down.
ACTTGGTACCAGTCTGAGACTCTGAAGAATGGGTATACTGGTTGTCCTCTCTGTTTTGATTTGCTTAGGCTCAGGTGGAAAGCACAGTTTCATTCAAGTGCTATGGGGACCTCAGAAATACTAGCAATTCTCAGAGCTCAAAGAATAGAAATGAAAACGGAGCGCAGGGTTCTGAGCCTGAAACAAACATTCCAGTTATGAACGTTTATAAAATGCAACATTTTAAACCCAGCTCTTTTGAATTCTGATCATCTTTCGGAGTTTTACAGATGATTACTGAATGCATACGATTGTCAAGATTTATGTAATATCTCTTGCTTGTGTCACTTTATTTGTATTTGAATATTTAGCAAATTAAGTGACATTGGGAGCTAAAAAACTAAATGTTATTTCCCACTGCTGTCTTCCTGAAGTCAGCTGTTGCTTTGGAGGACTGATTATAAATACAACTGTAGATATTTAAAATTTTTTCCCTTTTAAGATTTAGATTCCTTAAGTATAAATATGGTGATACTGTCTTTGTGAATGAGAACACTAGACTGTGGGGAAATGCACCAAAACATGTATTTGGGGCCTCTCATTCTGTTGTTATGTGAACATGCTGAAAACTACCAAGAGGCAGCAAAACAAGTAATGCTGAGGTACTGCTTAGACTGAACTTGCTTGCTAGCAGTTTTTCAACAGCATGATACAGCAGAAAAGGCAGTTTGGTTGTCACATAGCATGGCAATCTTGTAGGGAATCCTTGTGTTGCAACAAAGGAAATGGTAAGTTGTTTTTTTTTTCTTTTCCAAAAAAGAGAAGAGAAAAAAAATAATCAAGAAAAATATATAAAGGAGGTCTAACACACAGGAGAAACATGAAGACCCTGAACACAGTACTGACCTGAAAGATGCCGACGACCCTTCTGTGAAACGCGACACCATTTAACTGATCAGCCAAACTCATGCATCAGTTCTGATGCTGAGACCAAAGAAAACCAAAGCAACGTCACTTTGATAATAATGAAGCTTAGGCTTCAAAAATTGGGGTAAGACCCTGCCTATCTTCGGCTCTGTGCTAGAGAAGCTAGCACAGTGACCTCCTGGTTCTTAGGTGTTGACACAGACTCAACAACAGATCAAACTCTAGCAGATGAAGAATTTTTACTTTCACCTGCCCTTCCCTGCCCATCCCATCCCATGCCTCTACTGCAGAACATCAGGAATGGCTCCATGGTTTCTGAACTGCTTCCTCAGCTGCCATTACTTAGAGAGCACACTGCCTTTAACTGACTTTGATACCAGTTCCCACAAATTTGATGGTAGAATAGTTCAAGATCAGATTTGTGGACTACCATTGCCATGAGAACAACAAAGAAATGGAGCAAGTATCCAAAAAAGGTGTATCAACTCCCTCAGCTTGGAGTGCTGAAGCAGCACAGATAAATAACAGCAGGCAAAGTTATATACATACCCATGATTTAATAGATAAAAAATGCTTTCAGAAGGGAAAATGTTCTATTGCTTTGATGACTGCCAGCTCCAAAAGTAACAGCAATGGATGCTGTAAGCATGTAGAGAGTCTTTTAAGATACCCACAAAAGGTGTATGCCTTCTAAAAATAAATGTATGTGTCTTCTGTTTACAAGAACTGCTCCTTACATCATCATTTGCCTGCAAACCAGGGCTGATTTTCAAGAAGCCACATATTACACATGATGCAGTGTTCATGACTCATGCTGTGACTCTACAAAGTGGTCTGAGCAAGCTGGAAGTTTGCCAAGGGCAAAAAGGGCAGGTGGCTCTCCTGTCCCTCCAGCCCCCTTGGGCCATGGGCTCCTGATGCTGACCTCCAGCCAGCTCAGGTACTCTGCTGATCACCTCGTAAATTAATGCTCAGAATAGCAGAATACAAATTTGGCAGGCAACACGGCTGTGGGTTCTGCTCGGCTGGCAGGCTGGACTGGTTACCCTGCAGTTTGATGGAGCTAGGAGCTGGGGAAGGGGAGACCACAGGGCAGTGGGGGCAAGGAAAGGGGTGCAAGGGAGAGCAAGACCGCCCTGTTCAGCAAGCTGTCAGCTCAGGTCAGCTATAATCCAAAACTTCGCCACCAGAGTCATGTAAACAAAACACTAACAGAGATGATTCAAAGGTCTGAGTATTTATAGCCTTTCATAATGTAAGTAACTATGTAAAGTAACTGAATAAAAAGTTTCAAAGACAGATTTCTAGAAGCTGCTCACAGCTGATTACTGCCACGGGAACTAAACCAGCGGAACTAGAATCTGAAGGTACAGCTATTACCAAACACTGAAAATACAGTAGGGCTCCTACCACAACAGTTCTACAGACCATCAAAACTGTGTTAAAATTATCAGTTTTCAAAATTCTAAAACACGTATATGTTCCAACATGCAAAAACATCACAAGTAAGATAAGCATCTTGCTAAATAAGCCACTACAGGGGCTGAAATACAAAAACTTCTCTATGCCTTAAACAAGCAGTTACAAGCATAAGAATTAATACTACTCCTTGAAATGAAAAACAAAAGATAAGAATCAGGTACTACATACTCTTTTCATTTTGAGGAACTGAATTTTCATAAAGGGAGAGGGGTTAAGTACTGCAGTGTTTTAGTCTTTGTGAATCCACCCACATAAAAATTAGACCTCCCACATACACATTCATATACTCCAAAAGCTTTGATCATGCCAGATGTAAATATTTCTTCTAGTAGCCTATTACGTGTCCTCCAACTATACAATTGTTCTCTGTTAAAGCCTTGGTGATATTATGGGGAACTGAAAGGATGTGTTAAGAGCATATGGACAGATTGTAAGGACAACCGTGATAAAATATAGGCAAAATAGAAAAGCAGAACATATTCCTTGCCTAACAAAAGCATTTTGTAATTGGTTTTATACTGGAAATTGTTAACTAAAGTTAATTTTAGATCAAAGAGTAATGGAATTTTTGTAAATGTATACTGTGTTCAGAACAAACAAAGAGAAATAAAATCGCAAGGAAGCTTAGCGTAACAGTCCTGAGAGAAAGCCTCACAGTGTACTAACAGCAAGGATATTTTAAAAGAAAACATACAGGGTTAAGTTCTCCAACTGAAATTACAGAAAATATTTTAGACAGACCAGGTATACTCTAAATTGCTAAAATATTTTTCTTTTTTGCACAAAATGCTGCCTACCTAGGTATAAACATGGCTATATCACTATCAATACAGTACCTTGTTAACACCCTGGTAAAATAAGGTAGCATTCCTGCTTCAGAGACAAGCATGGACATTTAAATCAACAAAGCTCACTGAATGATTGCTTGACAAAACTGGAGATTTATCTCAGGTTTTCTTATACATCAGCTTAATGAGATGATGATTATCACACGCAACAGATCAGGTTCCCATCCAAATGATGGCAGATCCAGCATCACAGTCACTAATACCTGTAATGCTAGATTTGCAAATAGAAAATTTCACCTATAGAGTCACTAATCACTTTGTTGCATTGGAGGTTTTCTTCTTGTTGGTGTTACATAATAATCAAGTGTGCCCCTATTCTTGACATATCGAAGGTAAGAGAACTGAGTGAGGCATTGCAACAGATGTATTTTTTACTTAAAAGACCGTGTTTATGTATACACAGGCTTCACAGACTTAAAAAGCCATCAAATTTAAAAAAGAAAAAAACTCCACTGGCCCAACTCAAGAGTTACATAGACTGGTAAATAAAATGAGGTTAGAAACTGAATTTCTTATGTTTAAATAACCTGCTTGTATGTTGTACTTTGAGCTAGACAGGAATTGTGCAACTCCGCAGCAAGGCAACACACAGCAACCAGAAAAACAACAGGACAAAAGAAAAGCAGTGGCAGTAGTTAGAGAGCAAAGGGGTGTTCATACCTACTCAGTGCCCACAAATAATGTTGCAGTGCAATCATACTTCTGTGCACCAAGACTGAAAGAGGACAACTGAAAAGTAAAACACACAAAAGAGAAAATGCAGAAATGGTAACTGTTGTGTCCAGATAGTTGGCAGATGACTCTTGAAAGTGTGCTTGTTCATTGCACTGTGTCAATTTAAGTTACAAACATCAAACTTTCCACTTTTTAAAATGACCATTGCTGTAAAATCTAATATATAAGCAGATTCCTTTTTATAGTGTTTCATAAAATCAAAGGCAATTAGATCATTTCTATCCTCTTGAGAAATATCACTCCCTAGATGACGTACAACTACTTCATCTGTTTTCCATTTCCCTGCCTGAGTCTGTTTCATAGCCGTACTTTTTCAGGATGACTTTGAAAAGAGGCCCTTACTGACATCATGCAACACGATGTCAAAACACAACACTATTACAAAACAAACTAATCAAAACTAATTTCTTAATAGTTGCAATTTCCGAGTAGATTGGCAGTGACTTTGCTCTCAGCTTTGATTATAAACAGATCTGAGTTAATACCATGCCTGATTATGATGGAAACTTACAGCTCAGGACCAAGCAGAAAATTAAAATTCCTTCTTGAACAAAAAAGCATACCCGTATTCCATCATCTTTTCAAGCTCTTTTTTGGAATATGAATAGAACAGTATTTTTCAACTCAGTAACTAGATTTCCCCCCCCTCTTTTTAAATATATATATGCATACATAAGGTTTTCCCATGCAAGCCTTGCCTCCTGTACTCAAAGGGTTTTATTACAAAACAACCACAGCTCACAGGTATGTCAGAGGAAATGAACATTTGGACTTTACCACTTGCATTACCGCTTTTGCAGAATGTCCCCCCCCAAGCCATGTTCTAATTTAAACAGCAGAAAAACAACACCCCCTGCATAAGCCCACAGAACGCATGCTTTTTCCTTTTGAAAAGGTAAAAAATAGCATTATTCAGCTAATTGTTTAAAACACTGCCAATAAGAATGTAAGTTGTTGGGTTTTTAACTCAAATTATGTATTTATTGGGGAAAAAAAAGATAGATACTCAACAGTTTCAAATTGGTGTCACCAGAACTAAATATATGACTGAAGACTCTCTTTATTGGCATGTTCCAACTAAGGAACTTTCTGAATAGCACTGATGAAGATTACCAAATGTGAACGAGATGCATGTTACAGCTCTGCTGTAGGAACACAGGAGACCAATTTCTGTCTGTAACATAGCTGGGATTTTAGAATAGTATCTGGAGAATGCTGCTGAAAGGTTTGTTATGTGAGGGATAAAGGAATAAGGAAAGGGTAGGTAATTGATACAGAAGACTGTACAGAAAAGTCTTCTCCCCACAATAGTTGAAAAAGAACATAATTTGGACAGAACACTTAAGTATGTAAAAGCTGTTTTAAAAGCAGTAACAGAAAGGCAGGCTTTCCTTCACTGCTGTGGAGTCATAGCCACAACCATCACAGCTTGCATAAGGAGCCTAGCAAGATGTGTAAGCTGCTGTCCCATTTACTCACTTGCAATTAGAATGCTGATAAGAAGAAAACATTTAATAATTATTCACGATCAGTCCATTTAACATTTACCACTTTCAGACTCCACTGCTGAGCACATACAATTTTTTAATGTATTTTCTTAATTTTTCAAGAGTGTAACAACTCATAACCTTTACATAACAGTGCCACTGTGTAATTAATAGAGCTAAATGAAGCACGCAGTAAATAATCAGTAGCCAGTCTTTGACAGATGAGCTGATTCTAATTCAGTCCATTCACTTTCAACTTTAATTAGTGGCATTGTATTCTACAAAGCAAACAGTCCCTTCATCCATGTGATGATCTAACGTTGTATAAGTGGTCTGAGAACAACCTGTAAGGTGTTGAAATAAATTTGGGAATACAAAGTAAAAACTCACAGTGATTACACATTCTTATATAATATATAATACTTCTTTAAAAAGAAGTAAGTAATATAAAGTTCCCACTGCAAAAGCCACTGATTTTAACAAGTACCATACACACCAGCAAATCTTGCTAAGACAATTATGAGTTTCAGTGCAGTAGTTCTCTTTCCTTTTTCCTTAATTAAACCAAGTGATCTGAATTACTAAGTGTACGTTGGTGGAATTTTTTGCAAGATACAAATACAGGCATAAAAACGCTATGTATTTCTACATGAGTACTGATGCAACACTGTACTTAATTTTTTTGGTACTATAACCCTTGTTCTCTAGATGCATGCTTGTCACAGCTGGTGACAACTGCTAAGCAAACTCTTAACTTTTGAATTACTAGAATTTAGAGTAATTTTAGATTACTGGGAAATTTTCTAATAAACATATGAAAATTTGAACTACTCAAGACCACTTAGGTTACAATACACTTTGATCTTGTTCTACATTTTCTCCCGAATGCTAGTTTACATTACTGTGTCTTAACCTTCTTCCAGCAGTTCTGCTCTAAAGGGTGGGACAATGCAGAGTTGCAGATTCTTGCAAACTGTGGCTATTGAGCATGCCTGTGTAGAGAAGACACTTGCTAACTTACTCCAAAAAATCTGTGTATTTTTGAGCAGAAGAGCAAAAAGCAACTTGGGAACCTCAGTAACTCAGATTTATATTGGTTCTGATACTTTACAATAAAATAGTATGGGCAGAGACTGTCTTTAAGATGATTTATATTTAATTTTTATCTTTGTTTCATATTACTTATTAAAAAAAGGTGGCATTGGAAATGAAGTGACTATAAAATTGTTGTGGGAAGTGCCATAAATCTTTTGTATAATAATTCAGGTCAAAAAGGTTCATGATATATTCTCAGCTTCTTTACTGGTCAATTTTCTAAACCCATTTTCTCGACATGTGAGAGCATATACTTAAAGAGCAAAATGTCACATAAGGTGTTCACTATACAAACACTTGATGAAAAAAACCTTTACATCAAAAACTTCAAATATAATCCAGATAGACAACATCTGAATAAGACAAAGTGATGAAACTTGTGTGTAAAGAATGTCTCACATTATTTATCTTTTTGCTGACATATACATACACAGACACACAATGCCATAAAAATATCATTAAGTTTGCAAACACGCTATAATGTTAGAAACTACTAGAACCACAAAACATTCACACATCAGTAAAAAATGACCAAGAGGATATTCTTCCTTTTTTTCCTCCCCTGTCAAGATCCAAATGCGTTCCAATGCCTGTTGCAAGCTGCTTTCCATGCAGTACAGTATGATCTGTTGTTACATGGTTTTCTGACATCCCAATGAAAAATGTCAGCCTGACTCTCGAGCTGTGGTCTAGACAGGCAGGTGTTGCCAAGGTTCTCCTGTTCAACCATTCAGTGATTACAGATCACCTAGAGGCAGTTCTCCTGCAGGTAACAGATAAATTAAGCACAGCTGCATGTATCAATCCTGAATGGGAAATACCTATTGCAGAAAAAATTTTTCAAGAGCATTTTCAGTCCATGAGAGAACCATTTGCTCTTCACAACAGGAAGAAGACACACCGATGATTTCACTTCAGAGCAAGTTGGTTTCTAGACCATTTCTTTCAGAAATACTCTGAAATGAGATGAAGAATACATAGACCTCATTTCTCTACTACCAAAAATTTTGGTCAATGTAAAGGCTTGTTGAACCTAATCACCCTAGCGTAGCTGAGGCACTTCTAGTATCAGGACTCCATGTTTCTTCCCAAGATGATGGTCATGTTTCACCTTAAAGCAAGAAACTCACCTTCTTTTTCTTTCACACAGCTCTTGCCTCTTAGGTGACTTCTGTATTTTGCAGCTTCAGTGACCCTATGCATTTCGCTCTACATGGGCAGGTCCACAGCTCGTCAGAAATCCTCTGGGCTTACTTATCTCTGTTACTGAAATGCCTGATGCTCTGACATTTCCAATACAACTGTCATCTAAATGTGTAACAGCTGGGTCAAGACTTGCTAGGAAACTTGTAGCTGTCATCAGGGCATCTTCTAGCAGGGTCCAAGTGACTTGGATGGCATGCCTCTATCCCAGACATCTGTGGGGTGGCTACCTGTGACTTCACCTGCATCTTCACCAGACACAACACCATTTTGGAGTCCTTGAAATGCTCAGGTTGATCAGTAAGTCATACTATGGTTTGTATGAATTACTTTGACGCCTCCTTCCAAGTAAATTTACAGGAGGAGTAGGAGCTGCTTAGTCTTGCATATAATGTGAATATATACACAGACTCTTTGACTGATAAATATTATTCAATCAGCAATGAGAGCTCTTCAATGGAAAGTCTAACATAGACACCAATACATTTGCCTAATACAGGTTTTGCATTTGTCTTTTCCATTTCCTTCAAAGTTCTTTGAGGAAGTGGTTTGTCTCTCTTCATCTGGGAAGGAACTGAGATAGCGCTGTGAGTGCTCTCCCCAGTATACTGATGTGCTGTATATAAGTGCTCCTTGCACAAGATACCACAAAAGTGAAAATGTCTGTGTCTCATATTAATGCAGATATGAACAGTGCAACACCATGGACTTCCCAGCCACTGGGAAGAAACCTCTCTTTCTATTCTCTCTGCATTTAATACATTGCTTTGAACCTTTCTTATTCCAAATATTCTCAAATACTCTAAACAGCAAGGAAGACAGAATGGCTAAGTAACCTGTGACTCTCAGTCATTTATCATGATAGAGAGTGCTTTACAAATCACTTGTATTTGTAAAGATGTCCACAGAAAGAAGAAATGGTGCAGTCTATTCTGCAGGCAGAGTAGACAGCCATGAAGATGAAAAAATCTTGACTGATTTTAGATGGCTGATCTGAGACATTATGACCTGTTTCACTGAGGAGTCAGCACTCCATAATGCTTTAATATTCAAAATGCATTTCCCTCTGGCTTCAGCTGTATGTGCTCTGTACTCCTGCAAATCATGCCTCCGAGGTACCTAGCTAAGCACTTGGCAAACCAGTGACCTCGTTTCCAAACTCGGGTCAGAGTGACTTGCTTACCTGCACAAAATGGCTCTCTGGGAGTGGCAGGGATAGAATGCAAGTCACGAGAGCAACACTAAATAGCTTTGGCATGTCCCTTCTCGTGATCCTGGTCTTACTCTTATCACTTTCCATTTTGGAGCTGAGCTAGTAGTACTGTTGGAGATTATAGTTTCCTATACTGTATGTTCCCGATTCATCATCAGAGCAAATCTGCCCTGCCTACCAAATTATAAAAGAACTTCTGTAAAAAAAACCCCAACAGTGATAGTGTACCTTATCCTTGCTTCTTAATACATGCAGCACAACAAGGGTGAATTCAAGTTGCATTTCTGAACTTTTGGGTACTTGACCTTGCAATCTTATGACTATTCTTAGCACGGGGAAAGGGTGGAGGGTAAAGATGGCAATGTATACATGTAGTTTTCCAAGTTCTGAAAAAGAAATCTATACCTCACCCAAATAACGTGACATTATATTGAAGCTCATGAGTCAGAGAAACAGTGGAGCCACAAGGCTGACCACTCAGGCATCTGCCGCTTAAAACTAACAGTAATAGGGAAAAGTAACATCACTGGAGATGGGAGGTATACCCATAGCACTGCTCCAGTGCCTTCTACCTAGCTCCAGTCACCAGACTCCACAGAATCTCAACACAGGTCTAATTATCTTGACGAGTTAAGCCCTGGGTTTGACAGCCAGCCTCACAACTACCTCCAGTCACATTGTGTCCCAAAATGCAGGAAAATGTTCCCCTTTTATCTCCTTTGTCCATTCTGCTTCTTCCCTACATTCTTCTTCTTTTGACCCAGTTCAGTCTCCCTCTTGACATGGCTTTCACCAAATATCTTTCTCCTCCTTTATGACCTCCTCTCACATTTGCGAGAGCAAATCTCCTCCCCATACCACCTCCCTTTCCATTATTCTCACTGGTTCAGCTGGACTCTTTCAGCAGTCAGCTGAATTTTCCTGATTTACCTTTTTCCCCTTCTCTAACCCAAAGTGATAGTTCATTCCTCCCCATTTTGCTGACCACCCACAGGTAACTTACTGAAAGCACAAGAGTTTTCATTTCACGTGCTTAAAACACAGCCTGGCCCAGAGCTTCCCACAGCCACAGCTGCACAGACCCTCTGAGGCACAGTGCTCGTGGCACAGAGCATCCCCTGTGGCACAGAGCATCCCCTGTGGCCCTGCTGGGAACACAGGTAAGCATTTCAGGAGCAAAGAAATTTAAGCTGCTTACTGAACACAGAATTCTTTGGAAGTTTTCACTTTTAGACTCCTTTTAGTCTCTTCTGAATATATGTATAAAGTATAGCATTTTATAGTCCTATTTCTCAGCCAAATTTGTACACATTTTACCAAAAATATCTTGCTCCAAAGCACACGTTTAACAGCATTCAAATAAAAGGCCTTCAGTTTTTTTCATAGCCTGCATGAAGATAGCATTTTCCCCTAATTTCCTATGTAGAATCATGTCTATTGGAATAAAGACAAATAATTAAAGTAAAAAAATATAATAATACGTACAGTATGGAAGAATCTTAGTACCAACTAGTAAGGATAAACACAAGTAGTTGAAAACCAGGATTTTATAGTGAGAAGCATTAGACAACCCTAACAACAGAACACCAACCCTCCTTATAAAAATATACAGTTCACACAATTAATTTAATTTGCAAAATGAATTATAAGGAGAAGATGGAGACAAAAAAGCAGAAGGCAGTAAGTTTACAGAAGTCAATTCAAGGTCTGTTGAAAAGGTGCAAGAAACATGGAGGATGAAGGGGGAGGGCAGGTAGAGATGAAGGGAGCACTCAGTGCACAGGAGAGAGTAATGGCTCTGGTATAGTTTATTTGATCAGACTGGCAATCTACAAGAATAAACAACACCAAAGGGATTTTTGTCCCATTTTTAAACAAAATAAGGAAATCGGCAGGCATGCTTCTGTGTACATCTTTTCCACCACGACTTCTGAATCACCTGTACAATTGCAATCTAGTCTGACAAAAAGTATAAGGGAATCCAAAATATTGTCTTGTTTCTATAAAATGAGACAACTGGGTAAAGGAAAGAGATCCTATTGCTGTCCTTCCTAGTGAAAGGCTGAAACTTCAGTCATCAGACATGAGAAAATCCACTTATCTGCAAAACAAATCCATGAAAAAAAAAACCCCACCAAAAAACCAAAACACCACAAAAAAACAAGCTCTCTTGATTTCACTGCTCAGGGAACTTTCTTTTCTTTTCTTTTCAATAGAAAATTCCACTGGCATCTATGCTCCACACTGGCATATGTCTTTAACACAAAGATTCTTTCTGTCTTTAACATCTTATTTTTCCATCCACACATTTCAGATGAGTTTGCTTCAGGAAAGGCCATATTGTACTTCACCTTGCCATTGATGCCACTAGTTGAGCCTTCACCACTAACCGTGAGATTCAGGTAAAATCCTCTAATTTGGATAATTTACCTTTTCTCTGTGACAGCCTTCCACAGTGTCACACAGATGACCATGCCAAAAACTAACACACATTGCAAAAGAAAGAAGGCCACTGCAAGGGCTGCCTGTATTGCCTCTACCACTTCTATGAATTTGAAATCAAACCACTGACTCTGTTCTACAGACCAGCATAGAAAAGAATTCAGTTCATCTATGTAAGTACTACTGCACCCTGAGATCCCTTTATCCCTAGGCTCTCCTTACACCCCACTGTATTTGCACTCCAAGGTCTGTGCCAACCTTGCATTAGGGGAATGTGAAGTCATTGGCTCCAAAGAATAAGTCCTCTGTACTTTGGTATATAACCTCAGAGATTATTTCCCATCTCAGTGCGATCTTGCCTAATTAAACTAATCTATACAACACACGTTGCTTTAGAAGGAAATCAATATTGGGAACATCTTTCTGAAAGACTCTTGAATTGTTCATTAACACAGTTTACTTAGTCCTAAAGCTACTAGGCTTCAGAGAACATGGGACATACCTGTTTTCCTGATGTTTCTGAGAGGTGGTGATAAAAGAATATGGGATGCTGGTGTACTACAGTGCAATATGGTGATTTACTTGAATAATTTACGTTTGGGGAATTTGAATTAAAGAGGAAAGATATTCTGGAAATTTAATTCTTAGTTGTGCTTCTTAATGCCTGCACATTAGATGGAGAGCTTTCGCTAAGTATGGGTGTGTGTGTGTGTGTGTGTGTGTGAAGTAACCTACTTTTGCTATAAAGAGAAGAAGATAGATAAGTTGAACACCTAAGTGTAACAATCTACAGTCTTGAAGTTCTAGTATTACAATATACAATATACAGATTCTGGTTGGTTTTGTTCAGATATGAACCTATAAATACAGGAAGGAGAAGTCTACAAAGTGTAACTGTGGTCTTCAACACAAACAGGAAATCAGCTTGTGTGTTTCTGCACATGAGGGTAATTAACATAGTACATGAAAAATGAATGGGTTTTATTAGTCCTGGTAACAAGATATTGTAAGTCAAACCTCCACTGTGATCAAGCCAAGTATATAAGTTAATCAAGACCTTAACTAAAGTATTTCTGTTAACACTTTCATCTTACCAGTGGGAATTATTTATAAAACCATTTTCCACTGCTAGCATGACAAGGTGATCATTAACACAGCACAGACCATGCAAAGGAACAAAATTAAAAACATGCGAAGGTGGCATTACACTGGTACTGTAAGCAACTGCCATAAATAATTCTGCTCCTCAAGGTGATTTCAAGAGTCTTGCTCTAAATCTAACAAATCAAAAGCCCTTTATAAAAAGTCTAATTCTAAAAACTTAAATTTCTAGGCTTCCCAAGCATGTTTAACTTGACCTTCTCATGAATGAAGAATCAATTTGTTCAACCAAGGCAGTTCCAAGTTCCCACTCTAAGAGCTCGTTTGGAACTGATTATAGGGGAAAAAAAAAAAAAAAGAAGACATTGAGTTTTACACATCTTAGGTTTTGCAGTAAGAGCCTCTTGTGTCCCACAACTGCTTCCCTACCCCCCCATCCACACACCAGGAATTAAAGCAACCAAATCAGTGGGAAGGCTATGGCTCAGGGGATCAGTAATACAATAAAACCACCTTTCATTCTAGGGTGCCGCTTTGACTCTGGCACAGATAGGTACTATCTTGGTCATTAAAAATGCTGAGTGGTGACTTGCGTGAAAACAAACTGGTGGTTTAGGTTAGTCTGCAAAGGTATTTATATTCCCTACCTCACTCCCATCCACACATACACAAATGAAATTCTGTGTGCAAAAACCTGCTTGAGGGAATAATGTACCAGCTCCTCATTGTTGGTGAAATACCTCTCAGTGCAAAATTACATTACAAATAAATACCAGTATCCTACATGCACACCTTGAAATGGGGCACAGGCCTTGCCTGGGACAAGTATTTTGCATAGGGCTCTATTCTTGCAGTGGTGATATGTTATCATGCAAAGGGAAGAGCAAGAGGAAATTTGCACCACTGTTATTTGTTCAATCTTTGCTGCTGAAAGATAGAGACCTTCATTCTCCACAGCTGTTGATGAGTTTTCCATAAGCAAAACATATACAAAAAATTAATATATTATTTCCCCTAGCATTATGCATGCACTTCTTGGCATACATTTTAATATATTTTATAGAATTTTAAATTAATATTTCATATATTTGTCTTAAATATGAACAGTTTACAAACTATATGTCTACAGTACTGAGATAGCCTTTTAAAGTTTTGCACATTTAGGTATGAGGTAACAAGGGTATGGAAATAGTTAATCGAAAACTTGTAAAATTTAGCAAGCCCTCCAGCCCATCACGTGATTTCAGCAGGTATCCCATCTCAGCCTTTATAAAAAACGCCATGTGTGTATGTGCGTGCCTACCCAGGGGTCTCCTAAATCTTTCAGTTCAGAACTTCTAGAATAAAGTTCTCAGCTGCACTGTACGTTAAGCTGATATTCAGGGTAACTAAAGCCTTTTTGCACACAGTCCCCGTTAGAAGAGCACCTCATTTGTTCCAGCTTTCACCTGTGCTGGGTAATGAATGATCAAAAAGTTACCACCAACTTCCATATCCTTGATTTTCAACTAGGTCTAACCCCTGGTTGGATGCTCTGAGAAAGTGAGCTCCCTATAAAAGGAAATTATTTTCTTTTAAATTGTATGCAACTCCCTCTCATTCCTCCAGTGTTGTTCTTTCCCCTATTTCCTTTTTCCATTTTCTAACCATTAAACAATTCTTGAAGTAACGGGATTTCTTTTCAATTGTTATTTGGCTGCTGTTTTGCGACACAATCTAGCTTAATTTTTTTTTTTTTAAATAACTGTCCCTCATATCAAATTGCTGAGTCTGTAGCCATCGATCTTTCAAAAAAGAAATCTCTTGGGACAGCTTTACCCTTTCCTAGAAGCAGTGAAACAGAAGGAGCAGTATTAATAAAATTAGAGAACTGCAGCAAGTGGTCAGCAAAACAGTGCAATTTGTGCCCAGACTTCATTTTTACAGATGAAGGACAAGTTACAACATTATTATTGCAAGTTTCAGTTCAGTTTTTCAAACCAATTAAATCAAAGTCCATTTACTCAAATAATACATTTGAACCTTGGTATAACAAGAGCTGAATACAGTAGCAAAACGTAGGCCAGGTCCTGCAATCTTCATATATTATGGAACCTCTATTATGTCTCTAAATAAATCTGTTAAAATCATTTAGATATGATTAAAAGCTGAACAATTCTGTTGTTTCTTAGCATGCCCACAATTAGCAATGCAGAATGCCAGCTACAAAAAGCAAACAAGAAACCAAAACAACAAAAATCCACAACAACTCTTCATGACCTAGCTGTAAAAAACAGCCACTGTAGGGTGGATAACAAAATTTATTTTCACCTGGCATTCCCTGACATTCTTTCACACTATGGTGAACAGAGTACTTTTGTTTCAAAGCACTAGCTCTTCAGTAGTTCCAGTTAGTTCAGAGAAAGCACGCAACAGCTCTGTTCAGAAGAATGTGATCGGCCCTTCAGTTTTTGTTTACTCCCAGAGAGGCTCATTTTACATAGTTTATTGGCCTGGCTTGCAAAACTATTTTTTCAATTAAGACAATTGACACTGCTACTTACTTTTTCTATAATTAATCCAGCAGTAAAAACCAACCAATAAAAGAAGAACATAGAGATTTTTTTTTTAACACTACAATACCACAGTTCTCTCTCAGAAATAAAGTGCAGTGTTTTAAAAGCAGAAGTTGATAAACAGTGGTGCTATTTTGCTTCTATCAAAAGGGCACACACTTGTTAAGCTAACAGGGACAACACTTTTATAGCATGTATCAGAAAACCTGATTTCATAAGCTTAGTTGTGTTTCATAAAAAACTGCAGAAGGGTGTGAATTCACTTTGGCTTTGAGTAAATGGTTCTTCATTAATATTTTACTCAGACACAAAGACTCCAAATTACTAGGTAAGCTGTGGATAGCAAACAGCCCTCCTCTATGCTGGCTTTGTGACTAAAGAGAAAACAACTGGCATCAGAAAGAAAAAAAAAAGCAGTCAATATATTCACTGATGGGTCCCAGAGCCCGTTTTCTTTTTCAGCTACCTTTTCCTCTGTATCTAAAGACAACAGCTAAACATTATTCAAGAGGCACCATTAAACCAGGAAACAACCAGATTACAAATGCAATCTAAAAGACCTCAATTACTTCCCAATCAGGTCTTCCAAAAGTTTTCATAACAATAGGAGATATTTTTAGGGTATAAAACTAGAATGTCAAATATAAAAGAAATACTATTACAAAGACCCAAAATATGATATGACTAGGTCAAATCTGCTCCTGTAACAGCCTTAAATTTATTCTAGCAGAGAGACCAGATGAATTCATTTACACTCCTAGACCTCAATTCTTTCATCCTTGCAACTGACCTGTAATTGTTACCTTCTTGGAACTATTACAGGAGATGTAAAAAACCTCAAATTATAGCTTCTAGCCGCATAAGTATTTCATAATCTCTACCACGTGTCATTGGCTTTCTGGAACAAACTTCTTAAATGTAAGGTCACCATAGTCATCAGGTAGTCACCATCTAGCCCAGGTATTTATCATCTATTTAGTTTGCTAGGATTTAAATGGTCATTGTTACATATGTGGCTCCCTGCATAAATCCTACTTTGTGCAGGTGCATAAGGAAGTATTCACCATTAAAAGCATGGAAGGGAAAAAAAGATGCAGCCAGAGGTATGGTCCCTTAAGCAAAAGGTTGAACATTCAACATTTTAAGGAGAATGTTGCCCTTTTTCTCTGTGAACCCTGTTCTACTTACGATCCTCTAATTACAGATAGCATAAGTGCACTATCAGTGATGTTACCTTCCATGGTTTACAGTACTTTCAGTAACGTCTAGTGCTCTTCGCTGTGCAGAGTGTTCTAGTAGTTCTCAGCAGCACACTTGCTGCCTCCCTTGCTAAGACCCGCTTCAGAGGATTCCCAGAATACACATGGAGCTGTTTGACCTTTCCTCCTGTC
Source organism: Elanus axillaris (assembly GCA_026212715.1). Lineage (NCBI taxonomy): Eukaryota > Metazoa > Chordata > Aves > Accipitriformes > Accipitridae > Elanus > Elanus axillaris. The sequence continues at coordinate 5,587,216 of JANZLQ010000057.1, read as the reverse complement.
CTCAACAAGCCTCATCTAATATAACCGTAGAGATTGTCATCACCTTACAGTGTCTCTGAATACAAAGTCCTATACCATGTTTGAATATAATACTGCAAACTGCTGCCACTACTTCACACGTGTCCACTGAGGCTGCAAGAAGCAGTGCTTTTAGCATAGGCTATTACATAGACTCCATGTACAATCTTTTGAAAATAAATGTCATTTGTAGAAAGTCATCTCATTCTGCAACAGGAGAAGCCTGCTTTGCTGTGATTTTTTTTCTGCTTTTGATTTTATCTTTATCATACTCTTTTCTGCTTCTGCCTGGATGGGTCTTGCCTATGTGCCTTTTTGGCTTTCCACTGCTTAAAGGCCATTTGGATAAATGCCACCGCCCATTTAAATTTAGCATTGAGCTCAAAAGACTCCTCTCTCATAGCAGGCTGAGAAATCCACTTCTGTTTAGTGAGCTGCACAGCTAGTTACCAGAATGCAGTTATCAAGAAGACCGTCAAAGCAGAAGAAAACCTGGAGCTGATCCCATAAAAAAAACAATTCATTAACCTTCCTTCTATTTGCCCCCAATATAAAGAACATAAACATATTTTGGCTAACATGATTAACAGTTTTCCATTAGTAAGCCAGACAATGCTGTGAGAAGTTCTGGACTGTTCCCAAGCACCCGTGGCATATCACAAGATCTGACTGGGAAATTTTTCTGACCAACAGATTCCAAAATTATAAGACACTCTCCAGGTAGCTTGAAAATCATGGATGGCAGTAAGTACTTTTTAAATGTTCTTTCCAGTTTGCTGTTTTTTCCTACCCAGGGCAGTAGGAAGGATCTGAAATTGATCCAATTGCAGGAAGCTCTTAACTTTCCACACCACAGCAGTTGATGTCACCCATCTAGAATGAAGATGTTCAATCTTCTGTATGCAGCTGTAACCATCCACAGCACTATCAGCCAATCTCCATTTTCAGCCTGGCTAGTGGAAGAGCTCCAGAGAGCAGTTTCAGCACAGCTCTTTCTACAGACAGGTTCTGACTCTACTTTTTACAAAACTCCTCCATCAAATCTCTAAATAGAGAAGAAATTCAAATCTCAGAATAGAGAAGAAAATGTGCAAGCCTGACTTCAAGAAAAGGAAATCTAGCGCCTACAATCCTGCCACAGACTCCAGTCAACCCATTTTGCATGCATGCAGTTCCCTAGTTTATGTTCAGGTAATTACCACTTATTCCTTAAAGCCAGGCAGCTGCCAGTGCTGGTTTGAAGAGCCACAACTAAAGGAGCTGTCTAGAGTCTCAGAGGTCTATTAGCTTAACCTGAACATCAGGGCAAGTCATACAGTGCATGAGAAAAGTTGAACCCTACACATCAATCTTTGTCCAGGATCAGAGTAACCCAACACTTTCTTTATTCAGCACAGTCCCCATTTGCCTGGCTGGAATGCTATGCCAGTGCAGAAAAAGTAGAGCAAGAAGTGGTGAATCTGTCCTGAAGTTTGGCAAGAGGATGAACATATTAGTCATGTGAAAAGGAGAGTTCTGAACAGCTTGTCAGCATTGTCATGCTTCATCAGGCGAGAGACAGCGACTTAAAACTTGCGTATTTGCACACAGCAATGGTGCACAGGTTCTAAACCCCCAGTTATTTTCCATCTCCAAAGCCACAGCATGGACTTAGCACTTTGTAAGTAAACAGGTCTGGGGAGAGGAGGGTTAACTCAACATGTTGATGAACTAAAGCTTTAAAAAATCTATTTAACACATTTACCGAATGGTAAACATGTAGAAAAGAAGCTCCTTTTGCTATGGCCACAGTTTGCATGTACTTTAAGACATAGTTTGAAAACACAGTTTCAAATGCCAACAAGCAGTTGACACAAGAATTAAAGTAAAATATGTTTCTTTACTGTTTCCCTTGCAATATGTGGAATGCTCTTATCATGCAGCTGAACACTACCAATGACAATATTATTTTTAGCATTTTAGGTTTGCCCAGCAAACCAGTTTCACCAGCAACTGGAGCAGATTAAATCTGACTCACTTGTCCTGAAATACTTCATGGATCAGTTGTAAAGGACATTTGGGGTCCAAGTTTTGGGATCATGCCAGTCACCCATGATTTGCTGATATCACCTGTGGTGTTGATGATGAATGCCAGACCGTTGTGCTGCCTTAACATCACACTGACTGCGTTATCTCTTATCTCTTGCTCAAGTGATTTAGTAGATCTTCTTAGGGCACATATGTATGAAAACTTCTGCACAGCTTTAGATTCACCGAGGAAGACTTTTAGAGGATAGGAACAAGAAACATAAATCTGAGTAAGATTACTTCTCTCCTCATCTCTTTCAAATGTTAATGTAGTTACTCTCATCTCTTAATTTCCTCTGCTAAGGCTTATTTCTATGCTCCCTCCTGCCTCCCCAACATGCAGATAAGCCTTCTTGCATGCACCTTCATGATAGAGACACCTACTCTAGACTCATGAAGTTTATTTTGAATTTACCTTCTATATTCATAATGTGTGAAGAAAATAGAGGTGCAAGAAACAAGCAGCTTTGTTCTTCTTCATGCCAAGGGGACAGCATGGTTCACAAAGAGAAAGGTTCTACTTAGCCAAATGCTAAAGTCTAGAAAAGAATTCAAAGTCACCTTGAAAATGTTTTAGTTCTTTAATCTAATTAAATGGTATTTTTTCTTTCCCCTCCAAGCAGCACATTTTAATTTCTCCCTTTACTCACATTTATACTCTCTAGTCAATAAGCAAAATAAAAGTTGCTGAAAGGCTCCTACATGCATTCAGTCTGACACATTAAGATAGGGCTGAGATACTATGGGCCACTAAAACACAGGCCAGTACCCAGCAATGAAGACTTCCACAAGAATCTCAACCCAATCTGCTCTGTAGAACAGTGCCACTCCCTTCCCAGGAGGATGCCCTTCAGAAAGGGGAGTCAGCTTCTTTAAACCAGCCAGCTATTAATGTTTTTTTGCTGGTGAATCAAAAAACAGGACATTTGTCATTTTTAGTAATTATTTTTTTCTGAAGATGAAAAGTAGAATCTATCACAAGGGAAACGACCTTCAAGAGAAGAAAAGAGAACTTTGCAATGCCTTTTGTTCAAAACTCCGGGCACAGGAGTATCATCTATTGCTTATTTCTTAAGCATGTGGAATGGGAACAGAAGGGACAGTATTAATATAGCTGAATTTTTGGCCAGTGGATTAAATCAGCAATATGTTCAAAACTGACTACATCATTTGTAGCCCCAATCCTATTCTCAGAATTACTCAAGAACTAAGGGAAATAACATTGGACTGATTTTCAAACCTGCTTACAATGCACCCAGTGATGGTGGTGCTCAGAGCTGGCCATTTACCTAGCTCGTGCTGAACAACGTTTTGCTGCAGCCACACAGCTTCCAGCCCATGAACTAACTTGCTCATCTCTATACAGTACTGCTATTTCACAATAAATGTAGCAGAAGGCTCCTGAAGGCCTAAACTACATTCAAGAAGAATACTTAGGCTGCTAAATCAGGCAGGTACTTTCAGAAGATTTACTCCAGTTCGCAAATCTAATTGTTCATCTAAGCCTTATTCAACTCACTTTTAAAAATCAGCTAAATAAGGTGCTAATGCTGACAACACTAAAAATGCCCTTAAACCCATTTAAGGTTAATTTGGTAATTTACCAACATAAAGGTTAAGCTGACTAAAGATTTTTTTTTAATAGAGAATTTTACAGAATTGCACTGGTTTAGCTATAAGAGTAAAAAATAGTTTATTCAAACTTCTCTAGTACTGACAAGCTTGTAACTTTACTTAAGGTAACGCTTCTCTAGATAAAAAAATCCATAGAGGAAAACGACACCAATGAATACAGTTTTTGTTCTAGCAGTGAGTTACTTGAATTTTTCAGCATATTCAGTAAAGCAATCATCAGCAGAGAAATAAAACTCCTATTTCCCTGACTGAAATGATCTTTCTTGTAAGGAGTAACCCTCTTGGGTAAGAAATGCTGCTGTGAATACGTCTAGACTTTGCACAGCCATGGGTCACTAATTTAATTAGATTTCAAAGCAGCTATTCTACATTTACACTGAATACAATACTTCCTGTACCCTCCCTCATACAAAAAGGAATAAAACAATCCCCCAGAAGTTTACACCTCAATGCATGAGGAAACAACAACAAAGTGTACATACAATACCTTGAGTTACAGATGGGGTTTATATTGTTCAAGTTACTAGGAAAACCTTAACTACCTGCTAAGTTGGTACTTTTAGCAAGGAAAACAAAGGTTTTCTCCTTTCTAGTGAGACCAGATTCCATTTGACCTGCTCTGCTCAGAAAATGACTGCTGTCAGCCCACCTCAGTAATGTCCCCTCCTAATTACAAGCTTTTACACATATTACAAAATTAAATCAAGCTTCTCTGTATGAATAAGAGAAATTTAAAAAATCAACCTTACTGGTAACAGTGCAAGTCCTTGCCTTTTATAAAAAACAGTAGGTTTTGCAGGGGTTTTCTTGGGGCGTGAAGGGTAGGGTAAAGTGAGGACAGGAGCCCTGCTGTGCATCAGTGTTTGGTCTTTTGAGCTTTTCTCCTTTCAAAGGAAAATGGGGGCTGCAGTTGTCACAGGGTTCTTGTATCACATTTGTTACCCTGCATTTCAGACTCTGCAAGGTTACTGCTCTCTTAATTTGAGTGATCCAAAGCTGCACGGATTAGTTACTTGAGGAAATCGGGGGGTTTCCCCTCACTAAAAGCCATGAGGGAATAGTAAATAACCAAGTTCATATTCTTTTCCAGGAGCTCACATAACATTTCAAAGAATTACAAAGGATAGGAGCTGTTACTGGAAGTGAAACCACACTAATAGACAGGATCATTTGCCTCCAGTTTCATCATCTATAAATGACCTGAAAATACCTATTATCTGATATATCACACTGCTATACATTTGTACTGTTATACGGTAATATGTATAAAAAGGAAAAATGTCCTACAACAACTATATGAATAATCTATGCAAATAACTTTGTTATTATTAACAACAGTCCAACTTCACACATCTGCTGAAGCAGAATACAAGTTCAGTCTTGGTCCAGTTGTTACATGCAAGTGTACACCATTTCATACTCCATTCTTTCACAGGAAAGCCAGATGCCAGCTTGTATCATGCATGAAGGGCAGGGGCAGATGTTTGGCTATAATCAGGGGTTCCTTTGGATCTCACATATAAATGAGACACTTAAGGTGTTGATTCCCTAACCCAACAATATAGTTCTTCTGTAGGCAGCTACAGCCTACTACCTTACTCACTGTGTACACAGCAAGAGAGAGAATCTTGTGAAGAGTGGATATAATCATGCTAGTGCCAAAATTTCTGTCAAGTGCTTGGCTTTTGTGAGTGAGCAGCATTCCCTCTCTGTATGGCAAATTAAGAGCAGTAAAAGGTGAAACACACCATAACCTATTTCTACAGTGCAGTATTTCTGGAAATAGAGTGGCTACTAGGACATAAAAATATTTGGTGCACGGATCAAGCTGAAATTACAATAGTATCTTTGCTCTCTTATGTTAGCTAGTGGTAATGGCAATGAAATAAAGCTAAAAAAATTACAGAACATATGAAAATAGATTTCTAAACATTCATTCCTCTTTTTGATCTCTTGATAAAACTGCTGGGCCACAATACTTATTTGTCATCATATAATGGAAATGAAAAGTTAGTCAATGTAAGATATCCAGCAATTTGTTATCAAATAAAAGGTTTAAAGAGAGCTGTTTTATGGTTTCTAACAGATTTCAGTATATCAGCTTAGATATTTTAAAATTAGTGCTGTGATGAAACAGTGGACTTTCATGGTATGAAAACCGAGAAAAAATAAGTAGACATTTGAATGTAATTTAAAAATTGCCAGAATAGAGAGCACTCATGATCCATGAAATGTCTAAACCCCAGGCCCAAACATACTGCATACTCTTATGTGCACACGAAAAGAAAGGGGGTAAATAGAAGTAACGAACACCATTCAAAGGTAAGCTTATTTTAATCTAGTAAACAAAAACCACAGGGGCAAGATTCCTTGCCCTGCTCCCCCAAAAGCTACAAAGCAAGGCACAAAAAGTGAAAGGAGTTTAGTGGGGAAAAAGCGGTCACAGGAGGCAACAATAATAGTGTCAAATGGAGGTAGAAAGAAACTGAATTTTATCTTTTCAAAAGCAGTGTTCTTTGCTAGTAACAGATGAAAGACATCGAAAGCAGTTTAAGAACAGGAAGGCAAGATTAAGTATAACTAAGGGGTTAACATAAGTTTGGTGAGGGTGTTCCTATCCTAACTAGGAATATAGCAAATAAAACCCAATTATGATATTTCCTTGATTATGGCCACTTCTGCTTTACAAAGTGAGAACTTATAACAGCAAGCACAATGTGACCTTAGTACTAATATTAGTAGGACAAAGCCCTCATCCAGTTACAGGGCAATCAATATTCCCTGGCACAGGGATATAACGAGGAAGAAGGGAGAAGATACAAGGAGCCAGAGAGAAAATCCAGCATTGTATTATCTCCAAAGAAAGTACCATCTTGAGACATTTCAGAATGTCCCCCAAAGGCCAGCATTGGGGACCTGATGCACACACACACAGAGTCTCTTGATACTCAAGAGATCTGTAGCTGGGACTAGATAAATTGCGAGAGCTGTAATGAGAGTGCTAGAATGAGAGCTGTGGGATTTAACAGGAAGATGAAAGCCATCCATAACACATCCTTTTACCTCATCCTACCCCATAGCACTGTGCCTGAGCAGTGCCAACTCAAAAACACATCTGCCACATGAGCACATTCCTGGCTACTTCTATCTACAGTAGTGGCAAACATACATTTTCACTGCCTTTTTTGATTTTTTTTTAAACCACAGAGCTGTTTTATCTCCAGTCTAGCAGCAGTTCACATGGAGATGGCCAACTACTTTGAACTGACTGCAGACAAGCTGGTACAGGCATTACTGAGTAGCACAGACCAGTAAGGACCACCAGCGACAGATAAGCTTGGTAGCAAATTCTAATTTATTCACAACACATGGAAGAATGCGTCAGCAAAGACTCTCAAAGTGAAGCACATTAATTAGTCAAGCCTACTGAAGTTTTGTGGCTATTTTAAAATTAATAGGGTTGAGTAAACTAGGGCATGCAGACAAAAAGGCCCGCATCCTCGAAAGCACATTGTGGGTATGCTGAGAGTTGTCTTTGTTGATCTGAATCTAAATGGATTTCAAAGTCTAATAATGAATCAATGAGTTGAATATCGCTTCTGAGATTCCTATCTCGCTGTGATCAGGCTATTATAATGACCTGGGATTCAAACAATGTCTTCCACTGCATTATATTAGACCAAAGCTGGTATTAAAGATCTTCCAAAATGTGAAATTATGTGATAGTTGACTCATCACAGCAGGAAGCATAAAGCTGAATACTGCTGTGTCTTTTTTATATACCCATGTAACCACATGCAAATTATACCAAGACCAGTAAAAGCAAAATAATAAAGCATGGTAGGTGTCAAACATCGTAACTTGTTATCTTCCATGGTATGCGTTTATAAGAGATGCATGGATCACTTTACAGTTAGCAAGAAGTTTGTGATGAGAAACACTTTTGTCTCCCAAGTATCCATTAATATTTAAAAGTAAAGAAACGCTAACATACCTGTTCCTTTACTGCTCTTTTTTTGAGACTGTGCCACTTGTATAACCTCAGCAGCCACATCTCTTACTTCCAAATCTTCATTCTGCAGCAGCAGAACCACACATTTCCACATAGCAAGGGTATCAGACAGTCCTATATTTATGGACAAAAATTAGAATTCTATTTTTTGCATACATTCAAAGACGTTACAGAGCTCTGTTTCCACACCTAAATGCAACAAATGAAGGGAAACACTGAGACATGGGCAGGAGAAATGCACTGGCAAACCACTGGGAAGACAACTGGCAATATGATCAAAGTTTTCAGCATGTGTGAACTTTATCTAGGTGGTTGACTCAGCTTGGTTTAAACAGTGAGAAACAGACAGTAGGATGGACCTCTCTTAATCCGGGTTCAACTTTAACTCATGGGTGCTCTGAACTTTCTACAGTTTCTAGGAGTGCAGAATTCCTGTTTGGCAACAGCAAAAGTTTTGCCACTGGAGATTGACCAATGCGCTGTGATCACGGATTTGCTGTTGCAATCTGCCTGGAGCAGGGGCTGCCAAACCAAGTTATGTTCAGACACTGCCAGTAGTGCTGGCCACAAATGCCATTCCCTGCAGGAAATGGAAATGATTCCCCCCTCCCGGGGATCTACCTGTCATCTACTTCTCCCATATCCACCTCACCCCACCACTCACCAACATGCCCTGCCATCCTTTTACTCACTACCTCTTGGAAGCAAGCCAGGTTTAATCCATAGGGTAATTACCTGCACACTGTTAAGACTAACCAGAGATAACTGCCAAGAGGGAAGTGTTCATCTGGTAAACCGCGAACAGGCAGACTCCGCATACCTCCACCATGGCAATTCAAATCTCACAAGCCATACTCCACTTGCAAACCCTTGTGCCATTTAATGGTGTCACACTAAGGATGACTAGCTGAAGTCACAAGACCGTACTCATAGGTTTGCTGGGGTACTTTTCAGCTGATTTTTCCGCTCTCTTTGAACATCCTCATTAAAGGAATTAACTGGAAGGTCTCTTTTAGAGGCAGCCAGCTGTTAGATATTACTTTCTGGTGATCACAGAGAACAACGGAGTTGGTGCCTCATTGCTGTTCTTTTTTTCTTCAAGCATGTTATCAACAGGTCTATCAGAGATTTGTATTACAAGGCTAGCTAGACAATTAATTGTATTTCACTGATTGGCCAAAATTAATTGCTTGAGGCTTTACTACACAGGCAGAAGAAGCATTCCTGTATTTCATATAAATTCCCCATGTGGGAACAGCATGGAGTATAATTATTTCAGAAAGAAGATGCTTTTCTTCTGGCATGACACACCCAATAATGTTATACTGGCACAGCCAGGGCAGAGTAATTATTTCCTTCTAGATACAACAGCCAGCTTGCCCACCTAGACAAATTTCTACTGTATCTCCAGGGAGGTGGAAGTCTGCAAATGGGTCTTCCAAAAAGACCTTTTCTGACCCCTCAAGCAACATAATGGGGTCATCCAGAAAATACTGACCAGCGTTCACCCTCTTCCTCTTACGAATATACTTAATGGAAGCTTATGGGAACAACTACAACTGCATTTCATACAACCACATATTCTAATTTCTACTATATGTGGTCAAGCAAGCTGATGCAGAACAAGGCATAAAAGTAAAAACTGTTTGTATGTGCACAACTCCTTTAACTTTAAGAGAATGATTCTGGGTTTGTATCACTACAACTAAACACCAGATCATGCTCCTGATTTGCTAAACTTCTCACTGCAGTACTGACAGTTTCACAGTTGTGAAGAACCTCAGATTGACAATTCTAGGTAGTATAGAGGGTTGGCTCTGCATCTTTCCTCCCCTGGCCCAATTTTCAGAGCAAAGAGCTAGTTCAGATGGCTTGCCCACTAAGGCCTTGGGGCTTTCTTTTGTGGGATGTTTTTTGGGGGATTTTTTTGTTGGTTTGTTTTTCTTTGTTCTGTTAAGATTTTATGCAGGATACAAACTGCTGCTGTTTTTCATTTCAGACCTTCACATCTGCCTGACTGGAAAGCATGGAAACCAGAAATTGTTCTGACAAGATCAAAAATAAACTCTGTTCTCCATCAGCAATGGACCAGATCCAAATGGCGACAGATGAGAAGCACAGCATTTGAGAGTTTTTCACTCCAATACCTCCACTGTCTTCATTTGATATAAAATGGTAAAGTCTGTCCTACTCAGAACTTTTAACTAGATGGGAGAGGTCAAGATTTCCATAGTTGATACTATGAACACTTAATAGTACACTGTCTACCTCATATAACAGATGTAGCTCTGTTAAATGGTATCAATACCTCTTAAAAGACACACCTCAAAATAAATGATTTTTTTTAAAAAAACACTATCTACATTTTAAGAAATATACCATTCTTCTTGTCTAAGAAAAATTTGGATCCAGTACATATACATGGACTTAAGCTACTCAAACTAAAAACATTTAAATAACTACATTGGAATAAAATATCACAGAAACTAAAAGTATTTAAAGCTGCCTGTCTTGTTCAAGATGCAAAATAGTTTCTTTATCATCTATGACCACCTATTTTTGCGTATCTCCTGGCCCTTTAGTCACAAAATCCCCTTATTTTCTGTTCACAGAAGGCAGGGGGAAAAAAAAAAAGCTAACAGAAAAAACCTAATGTCTTCCGCCAACAGACCAGAGAATCTTACTTAGCTTTGCCACTCAGTCAGTAATGTACTGTTGAACAAGGCTGTATAGGGTTTTGTTTGTATTTTCTAAAGAGACAATCTAATGTTAACTTAAAAAAAAAATAATCATTGTATCTGGGAGGTATAATGTAATCCAATTATTAATCATTCTCATAGTAGAATGTGCGCCTCATTTCTAGACTGAACCCTTTAATTTCAACATTCAGCCAGCACAGCTTTGTTACACTCACAATATTAAATTAAAAGTATGTCCACATCACCAGTAGAGTATTTCAGAAAGATTCAAGTCAGAGAGCAATTGCAAGCCAGTAAATTTGTACAGCAATGTATAGTGGCCTGGAGACATAACAGCATCTCATGGCCCCCATTCAGTGGAGTTATCGCAAGAGGCTCTGCACATGTGCTTTTTGTACCAGAATGTAAGTCAGTCTATCTGTTTAGTAATTAAATCCTATTAAATTTTTTAAAAAAACCTGTTTGATGTAATTACATGTTTTGACTGTGTGTACATATATATGTACACCATACATTTTAAGTTATGTATTAATGAGTTTCAACGAAAAAGATCCAGAAAATTAATATTCAAACTACTCACCAAGAATGAGCTTCTCATTGATCAGAAGGAACGATGTTATACTTTTAAGAACTTCAGCAGCTGCTAACAGCATCTCTGTCTGTTGCTCATCTCCACAAAAATAAACTAACAGCTGAACCCATGTTTTCAGGGCTTCTTCTGAAATCTGAAGGCACAGAACATGTGAGAAGTATGCTGTACAATCCAGTGTTACTGTTTCCCATCACATTAAACTATGGACTGCCAAATGGATACCACTCATCATTAAATGCTTGGGTTTTTTTTGAGGTGGTGAAACCCACAAGCCCATTCAAAAGTTGGCTTACTATGACACAGATAGTTAAGATGGGAGATTTTCTTCTAGTCAGAGCAATATTCATAGGCAATTCTCTTACTCTGTCCCTTCAAACCAGACTCACCAATGACCACACAAGTCAAAGCATATCTTTGTGTCCTCAGTTCTAGACATGCAAGCCAAAGACAAATATACTGGACTACAATGAACAGGAGCAATTCTCAGAAGTGTCCTACATGTAGGCACATACACATATCTGGAAAAACAATGAAGAGCATATGAACCGTAGAATCAATCATAGGCTTTGGTAATGATACAATGCTTGGTAAAGGGGTGAATGTGGCTACGTCTGTCTCCTCTGCAGACACTGAGGATGGAAAATTTTTTTAACAAGACTGCTGAGGTACATTGGGTTCTGATAGCATGTTGTGCTGGTTTTGGCTGGCATGGAATTAATTTTCCTCATAGTAGCTGGTATGGGGCTATGTTTTGGATCTGTGTTGGAAATAGTGTTGATAATACAGGGATGTTTTCGTTACTGCTGAGCAGTGCTATGCAGAGTCAAGGCCTTTTCTGCTTCTCAGCCCACCCCACCAGAGGCAAAGCTGGGGGGGGCACAAGGAGCTGGGAGGGGACACAGCTGGGACAGCTGACCCCAACTGACCCAAGGGATATTCCAGACCAT
>JANZLQ010000057.1:5531295-5564425 GCA_026212715.1 Elanus axillaris | reverse complement strand
AAGAGGGGGGGGAAGGAAAGAAGAGGGGGGAAGGAAAAAGCATTTGATCTGGCCACTGAAACCGCAATTTTTCTTAGAGCTTCTCTCTGGCACAGCACTGAGTTTTCCACTTCTTTTGCTTTCATAGAAAACCATAAACCCCCACAGAGTTAGTGGAAATGAGTGGCACCTGCTGGAATCTAAAGAGAACCCGAAACAAGATTTCAGAAGGATGATCAGTCTCCCATCTTCACATGGGGATGGAATTTTATCTGCTAATGTTAACAAACTTGATCAACAGTACTCTCCCCTAGCATCACTTCCTCTTAACGCCCTTCTATATTCCCTGTTCAACACAGCGTTCCAGCAATATCATGGTCTACCCTCCACACACACCCCCCCCTTTACTGTGTCCTCGCAGTCTTTCTGAGAACACTTTTACACTTCTCCTCCCAAGTCTGTGCCACAAGTTCTGCCTCTGACATTTCCTTGACAGCCTGTTGCTGTTGCACACCTGCATCTCCTTTCTCCCAACATTTATTCCTTTCAGCCTTGGTCCATTTGCTTTGTCTTTCTGTCTCGCACTCACTTTTGCACTGTCTTTGGGCCACCTTAATATAGTACATCCCTCACTTGATCTGCCTCTGGCATTTTACTGTCTGTGCAACTCCCAGTCACTCTCTGTCTCTTCTCTTGGACCTCCAACAGTCCCATCCTAATTTCTTCATTCTCCTGCCTGCACTGAATTAGAATATTGGGTACCCAACAACACTTCCTTTTGACTTGTCAGTAGGGTTAGGCCATTTAGATGATTCTATAAATGCATTTTAAATTTTACCTTCCTTGAATCAAAATAACAACATTGACCAAGTGCCACACAAAGTTTATATAATTTCTGACATAACAAACAAAAATTGCTTTCGATTTGTTCAGATGGAATTTCTTAAGTTTCAGCTAATTAGACCAAGTAACCAAAACATGCATTAACAAGCTGCCAGTGTTTTTGTTCAAATAACTGTTTGGCCACACTTAGGTATCTAGGTAAAGAAAGTTAAAGTATGGCTAAAATAACCAACCTAGTTATTCCTGTCAAATTTTTACCATTTAAACATTATCACGTTTTAAGTCAGCCTGAAAAAAAAACTTCTTTTAGCTACCATTTAATTTCTTTTAAAAATAAGAAAGAGTAAGAAGTACAATATAGAAAAAAAGTGGGCACAACCATCAAATGCTATTTAAAAGTCCTACAAATCATATCATTCAGGCAAAACATTTAAGAGATTTCCACTTAAAAAATGAGATGTGCTTTCATTCAAAAGCATCTAGAAGTTTGATAATGCATACTACTTCTACCACTACATTTTATAACTTTTAATTAAAAAGGACGAATATCACTAAGAGAATGGTATTTGCATTATGTTATTTAAAACACAGTATTTTGTCATATTTGAGAGCATAAAAAAGGACAAAACCAACTGAGAGTGGTACACAATTGACCATGTTTCTGATATCATACACACATCTGTGACGCACAGTATTTTTTGCACTTATTTCTGTTGTTCATGTGCAGAATTTAAGAATCTTAACTAAGCTACATCTACAAAAGGTTTAGCTGTTTGGAAGATAGTAAGAAAATGGAAGTCTGTTTCTGCAAAACTCAAGGAAAGAATATATTAGTGATAGCAGAATACTGGCTGCTCCATTTTGATATCAAAACAATCTATGAACAAGATTAATTATGTAAATACTGAGTAACTGTTCCCACTGATGACAACAGTGGAGTTTGGGTAATCTCAAGAACTTTTATAAATTCTTTCACCTCTAATGTAGAAAGGAAAAATGCATAGTTAGGCTTCAAGTGGGAGCTTCTCCTAAATCACAGATTCATCATATTTGATGTCTGTTTAAATGTCTTCTCTTTCTCGTCAAACTTGAATTTTGAAGACACTATACTTGATAATAGGCCAAACCAGCCAGGAGATACATGGTGCATATATATATACACATATGTATAATATGTATATAAATGCATATATGCATATGATAAAAGAACAACTTGGAAGGATTATCTTTAGCAAATTTTTCTTTCATCTTTCCCCTGACTTCTGTTTTACATCCTATTTCACGTATGTTCATGGGCTTTATGGACTCAACACAACACTTTATCAACAAATGCCATTTTTTTGAACACACCCCTGGCTAAAATATGCTACTATTCGTCAAGTATATTTTAGTGAGCTGCATTCATCTTTCCCGTCGTGAATTGACAACATACTATCAGAAAACTGTTCTGAGACATGAGCAGGAAAGAAAATGTGACCACTTTGTCTTCTGGCATTCTTCATCTGTAACAGAGAGACAGAGTATCCCAGATCTGAGCTCTCACTGTAGTACACTGCTCTGGCTCCTGTGTCACCAGCACCGCAGGATCATGGTAATACTATCATCTTAATCTTTAGCTTCAGACACCAGTTTCCAGGAGAAGGTCCAAAAGCAGGAATGTCTATGATGGATCCTGTCAAAAGTCCACATATTCAGCAGAGGCATCTTAGCCGCAGAAACACTGTATCAGAGCACAGCCTGTCCATAGTCTGGTATTCTGTCTCTTGCAAAGCCCATCTCTGAGTGCTGAGCCAAGTGTGTAGCCTCAGACATACACAGGGATCTGTAGCACTACAGCTTGATAGACCTCTCCTAACTCCTGCTGATCCAAGACTTGTGAATTTGCAAATAATTATAAACACAGCTAAGGCTGGACACATTCTGACCTGGACTCGGGAGGCATTTTTCCCCTCCAAAGTTGCGTACAAGTGTTATTTGCTTCCTCCAGTAATGTTTGAAGTGTGAAATTCAGGAACTTCCACTGGTTTACTTCTGGAGGAGTAACTTCACTGCTTTTTAGCAGTGCCAGAAAATTCTCTGGAAGAGGACTACATTGTTCTACCCATTACACTGAAAAGGCCCTGGACATCTGTAATTTCAAGTCTATAAAAGCAGTTACTGTGGAGACAATATATCAAAAAGGTTTGCAAGAACAAATTCACTGGATATTATTAATAATTACTAATACTGACAATAGAGATTAGCTCATCAAATAATCCTAGATCTGGTAAGAACTTTTGTTTGCTCTCAATAAAGGCAAAAATAGTATTTTTACTTATATATTTTAAGTTTTTTTTTTTAAGAGAAGGCTTGCTTCAGTTTTTTTCCGAGTTCCAACTGTAACTGATAACTGAAAAAACATACGTTGTACGTTTACATAGTCTTGGCATTATGTATTGTCTCTGCACACCAGAAGACCCTCAGGCACATCAGGAGCTAGAAAAAATGCTCTAGATTTTGCCTATCATCTCAAGGAAAGAAAACTGTATTTTCCCAGTGACATGAATCAAGCCACACTTCCGTCCAAACCAGAAAAATCAGAATAACCACGGGGTTTTTTTTGTTTGTTTAATCATTGTTATTTGGCCAGCAATAAATTTTTAGCTGGACAAGATGCTTTTGGTATCCATTACTCCCTGCCTTTCTTATCTGACATTTTAAATTATTTCGAATTTGTGAAGTAAATTCCCTAAGGGCTGTCCTGCCCTTTAAGAGACAGATTTTATTAATTGAAGGCAACAAATCACTTACAGAAAATAATCATAATGTAGGAAAGGCCTAGGCAGGGTTGTACTCTGAAAATCTCTTTGTAATTGTAGCCCCTTTAGACAGGCATAATCAATTAGAAGTGGTCTGATTTTAACCAGTTGCAGGCTCATTACATTGCATTCCCGTTTCTGTTGATGAAAATCAGTTTCAGCCCTTGGCCTGAAACTCATATACAGCACTTCCTGGGGCCTCTTAGATAAACACATCAAGAAACAGTTTTATTTGGATTTGTCCTTCACCCTTTATTCATTGAAACAACTTTACGAATCAAGATTAAAACAGAAAAATTGGCCCATAACCAGAGGTACATATATATGAGCAAAATGTTTAATCTCAGAAAAGTATAAAGCTTCAGTTAATAGTTATTCCTTACAGAACATTTAAATGTGAGACTCAAAACATTAATTTTTAACTGCTGAGTTTAGTCTTTCTCTTACTGTATCATGAGACACTCGGGTTCTGTTTAATATAAACATACTACTCCTTCATTTCAGAAGGGCTTCTGCCTGTGTAATATAAAATTGTCCCTAATGTATCTTCAAGTTTTCAAAATCATATTTCCAGTTAACCATATTTCCAGTTAAGTTTCTACTCTCTGTAGATATTGCCTGCAACGTATAATTTTAAACCTATATAGGAATGAAACTTTTAAGCAAGACAAAACTAATGAACTCTCCCTGAGCAGAAAGAGTCTGCAAAAATAATTGCTTTCCTTCTACAGAAATTGTACCTTACAGCACCCAGGTTTGGAACAGACTATGTGAGCTTTGAAAAATAAATTAATTCACTACAGTCAGTAATCCAACATGGTGCAGTCCCTCAGGCTCAAAGGCTATTCACAAGTCAGGGGCATTAAAAAAGAAAGAGAGGGGTGTTTCCTGCTGTGGAGAAGTCAATAAAAGCCTTTGCAAATGCGCAGCAATTGTTTAAAAACTAAACCAGACAAAAAAAACCTGAAGACAACTGAAATAGGAAAGAGACTGATAAAGGAAATGTAATGCCCACTAAGTAGGCAAATAAAGAGCCCTCACCTGAAATACTGGCTGTTCCTTCATAAAAGAAAATGTAAAAACACAATTGAAGGGGCTTTGGGGGTTGTTTTTGTTTATTTTGTACATGTGATACACTGCTAGACTTTTTAATGTATTGCTAAGGATAATCACTAAGGTCAATGGCATATCAGGCTTTAAGAAACTTTATTTTGTATAAATAACAAAAATAAGTAAGTATATATTGTAACATAAGAATTATTGATGGTAGATATAGCTTACCCAAAACAAACATTAAAGAGCCAGAAAAAAACATCCCTAGAGACGTGCTATATTGAAACTGCTTTATATAGGGTGGTGCATTCCTCCCTATAAAGCATTCAGCCTGTACCTAGTCAGAAACAGCAGTCAGTACCTGACAGAATGAGACCTACAGTGCAACATCACCTTGAAATTTCCTTGACCAAACAGTACATCGACACTTGGGACCTATGAGAAAGGAATGAATCTTCAGAGCACAGGAAAGATCAGACCCATCTCCTGAAGTCCTCAGTAACCTTAACAATCTTCCTTTGGTATAGTGGAACCCAGCTGTCACATTTTCTGTAGGTCTGTGCTTCTGTTATAAGGGCTAGATTCTGCATCAACCAATCTGCAGAAATTCATTTCAGACATATTCATCACTAAGTTATTTTCCTGACAACTACCTGAACTGTACATTCACAAGAAACCACAAAAATAGCAATTATGGCATTAAAATGGAACTACTTTTACCAAAGGTCTAAGCAAAAAAGCAAAAGGAATTGGGTTTGAAATTAAGAACTGCCCCCAAAACAAGAACTATGTGAAATACAGAATAGTTCCAATGACTTAAATGCAGTGTTAAAATTAGTCATTAAGGATTTTAATGAAATGAAAGAACTATTGTTTAATTGCATTCCTGGACTGACAAGGTAATTTATTACTCACTTTTTTGTAAGAAATGAACAAAACAGGCCCACAAAGAGCTAGTTATAGCTGACCGAAAGTTGCCTATACACAGTCACACTTGAAAGGGTATCCCTTCCTCCATACCTTTGTTCTCCTTATTGTTTACAGTATGTTTTGTATTGTTGCAAACAACACTCTGCATCACTAAAACCACTGATAGTTCTGACTGGTCCTTCAAAAACTTCACAGTGATAAAGAATCAATATAAAAAAAGAAATGTAAAGAAGCTCTCAAGAGTTGTTTCTTATAAAACTTCTAAGCATGAGAAAACACTTTCTCTGAAACACTTTCAGGTCTCTCATGAGGGAACATCTCTGTGTCTTTCAGGAATGGTTGAAGTAGCAATATTCTGGGGTTTGGATTTTGTTTGTATTTACAACCTTGGATGAGAAAATAATTTTGGAACACTGGATGGGACCTTTTTTGTTGTTACACAGTTCCAGGATTAGGAATACTGCAAGATCATTGCTTCAAGCTTTGACATGGAGCCACACTTCATTCTTCTCATTAACAATGCCCAGGACAGCTCTACAGAAGGCAGAATAAAGGGCCCTTTTATACAAAGCAGCTGAAGGACTCCAGTATTCAGTAGATGCCATGAGTACTAGTAATATATTATTGTTCCTACAGATTCAACAGAGCTCAGAAATTTCCCCACATCTGATTTATAGAACAGTACATTCGACTTGCCTTGCTTTTGAAACTTCCCCAGGTGAGTACTCAGCATCACAAGGATGTCAAGATAGGCAGCTCTGGTCACCAAACAAGGATTTGGCCTGGAAAAATCAAATTACCAAAGATTAAATCCTTGTAACATCCATGCTCAGAAACAGCAGTGAAACACACCAGCTTGGTGTATGTATTTTAATTAATTAATGTAGATCAACTACTGATCAAATCAGACTGCATATACAAAATGATTAGGCCAAGTTATCTAAGCTTCACTTCCTGGTCCATTCTGAACGACAGTCTCCCTAGCAGAATGGCAACACCCTTCCTCCATCCATTCCATCAAACTGCAGTTTATACATCTCATTATTATTGGATGAATCAGCTCACCCTGGCAACTAGTTTTCTTTACAGATAATGCCTGTAACTGAATGGATTAACAAAAATAAGTCTACAGGTCTTATTGTGACAGTCCATAAAAGAGAAAATTCCCCATGAAAGGTACCTATTACATCTTTTTAATGGCCATAGCACTCTCACTGTTCTGATGAAGACCACAGAGTCATATATGTTTTTAAAATTAGGTATTTTTTTTTTCCAGGTAAGACTATTTGGGATTTTGTGTGTATAATGCAAATTGGTAATAAGCTACCTTCTGCTCTACCTCTTCCAAGTCACAAGTGATTGACATTTTGTCTCCAATTAGAAGAGTAAAATTAGGTTAACATCTTCATTTTTCTTTGTATTGTTATCACTGTATTTTCAGCCAGGAAAACTTTTCTTAAAATGTAACAATATGTGAAAAAATACCAACACCAAAACACCAGGAAATCCAGTTCAAAACACAGAAATTATTCTGATGAGTCCAATGGGACTTGCACTAAAACAAAAACTTTTAGAATCATGCAGCACAAGCTTAAAGTATGACTAATTCTGTTCAGTATTTGTTTTATCTGGCACTTTCTTTGTACGCTTATCTTGGTGTTTGAAAGTCCTTCAAAAAGTTTTAATTAAAAATGTTCCAACAAACATTCTCAACTCTGTAACATCTTTGAAATTCAAGAAAAAAAAAAACAAAACACTTTTTCAAATAAGATATGTAATCATGACAAAAAAATGAAAGGTCTGAGGTTTTTGTGTGGAAGTTTGGCAGCTATATTTGCCTATGGAGAGTTAACTCATGATCCTGTTAAAAAAAGACAACTTTTACCAGAAGCACTGCTCTTACCTTCAATAGTAAACTCTGTAATAAGCCTAAATTACTTCTGCTTTCTTTTATGGCCTACAATATTAGGCATCTATACAACACATAGCAGACTACATGCTACCAAGATCTCTCTTTTGAAAAGGTTTTTATTCCTTCTGCATCAACAGAGACTTTTTAGACACTTTCTTACTAGTAAGTAAGAACCTACCAAAACTTCTCCACGTTTGCCTCTTACCACTAGCCTTAAAGCACAAGAGCCAAGAGCTTGCCTGCAGGGAAGATGCACATCAGCAAGAACTGATACCGTAAGAAGCCAAAGCAATTTTCATGTGGCCTGTTTTTGAAAAGCTCCATTAGAAAGATTGAATTTCTACCCACCCTTATTAAGTGAACCTCTCTTCTGTATCTTGGGCATCTAGCTGTTGCCCAAGTTGTTCTTTACAAGTCTGTGTGAAAACACCACCAAGAAATACTCACAGGGTTAGGAGCTCAACCCACCAGAAAACAGAGTGACAGATCAGTCAAAGGCTTAGAAGAAAAAGAAACCGAGAGGTCTCTCACAAGTACTCATAAAATGGACGAAAGCAGCCATGACAGATTTCAATTAAGATGAGGAACATAATGGGCCTACTGCACCTCAGCTCCCTTGAAAAATGGAAGACTCGCTTATTATTCAGTCATTTCACTGGAAAGAAAATTTCCAACATACAAACTGTGCCTTGGGAAAAACATGGCTGACGCAACCTTTACTGAAGAAGTGACAACAGCAATACTGACATGTTTTTTTACTCTGGTCCAGCTCTGAAGCATTTACCACTTTGAGTATGCACATATGCATGTTTTGATTTTGAAATGAGGCTTTTCTAGCATGAAACATGCCAAACGTTTGTTCTTGGCTGGCTCCATTGCTCTGGTGATGCTAATGAATTCTTAGCCATATGTGCCAGACAGACACAACAGGAAATTCAGTTTTCCAAAACCAAGAAATTTCAGAGTTGTTCAGACTGTAGCAGAAACCTCAGTTTTGAAGACAAACTGTGATTTGTATAACAGGCCCAACAGCCAAAAATCACATGCTGAACATTTCAACTGATGCACTGCACAGTATTTAAGATGACCTGTTTGTGAAGAACTTCAACAATGATACTGGGAAGAGTACAAGATGGGGTTTTTTAAACACAGACACCCAAGTAAAGTGGTGTCCTCATCAACAAGCTTTGAGGAAATCTATCTGCAAACAAGAAAGTCACAGCAGTAGCAATGGTGGGAGCTCCAGGCATCTGGAACAGTATTCCTTTTTTTGGTCCAAAACCCAATAATTAGTTCATTTCTCTTCCAACCTGGATATTAAGGGAAACAAATACATTACATGCTCACTCCAGATGATAAACTGTACGTGACTCTGAACAGGATAGAGCTAGAGATGGTTAGGACTCTAATATCTAAGGGTATGTCCACACAGAAATATAAAATGGCTATCAAAACAATATTCATACTACTACACATATACACTAATACCAGGCTAGTGATGTAAGCACAGATATCCATACCTCCTTAAAGTAATGCTTTGTCTACATTAGCAAGTAGGTTGGTGTCCTAACAGCAGATCTGTGAAGTCAAACAGCTGGTACCAAAGACCCAATGGCCACCCAACATACCATGCCTGGATACATTAAAACATAATTTTCAGAAGTTCATCTTGTTGCTTTTTGTTTTTCTTTGGATACAGAGTTTACAGACAGCCTGCTGCAGGGATCTCACTGCACTTAGAAGCTTATCTCATAGTTTCTAGCACTCCTTTGTGATGCTGCACTTGGAGGTTGACTGTCCAGGTGGAAATAAAAATTACCTCTCAGACGACCACCGAGTTAAATTTCACCAACAGCCAATATTGCACAATATTTCAACACATCTGACTGAAGAGAGGTCGAAGGCTATGCCCCAAGTAACACATAGAAGGCAAGCATTGTCACAGACTTGACCTGCCAGGCAGAGGGGAAGACGACACCTGCAACCTTTAGAAGCACAGGCAGGGACGGAAAGAATTACCCCTTAGAAAGAACAAGGCCCAGAAAACACATGCTTCTAATTTAATCAAGGAGAACAAACCAATGACAGGAGGGGCTGCTATGTCCCTATGAGATCATCACAGAACTCCATAAAAGATACAAGGTGACTGAAAAAACACAAATAAAAAAAGTTAAAGGCACTGAAGGTTTTAAATGTTCTATAGGTATTTTTTTTAACTGCCCAAACCTCCAGCCTAACAGTATCTTCAGTACAGGGAAAAGTGTCTTTTTAAAATTATTATTTTAGGTAGGTGTGGCTGAATAGTAGGCAAATCTGAAAACAGGTACCGGTTTCCATACTATTAATTTTGACACTTTATAGCAGACATCTGGATTAGATCCTGAAAATAAAGTCTTCCAAAACCTAGCCAAAATCTTATAATTAATGTTGAACAAGTAATTGTGGATAAGGTAGTCAGACTTCCTTTTCATTTTAAATTCTAGTACGCAAATATAAAATTAGAAAAGAGTTTAAGTCACTGGCAGGAGGAAACCTTTTGTTAGCCGTTAAGAGTCCAGGGATTTTTTTTAAGAGAAAAAGGTTAATGGAAGGAAATAGTCCTTTTAAATTCACAGGCTCCTGTTCAAATGCCTTTGAAGAAGCCCAGGTTATGCACTTACAGAATGTTATATGATCAAGAGTAACAATAAACTGTTTGTTTTCAACAAGTAACAGCCTGGTAGGTGAATCAGGAAGCATAGCCTTCAGGAGATATTACCTCTCTGTAGATGTAAATCAGACTGGGCAGGTTCAGAAGCTCCACGTGCAATACTGCATTTTGCTCCAGCTGGCTTTGGCTACCTACCATAGCACCAGGAAAGCTTTGATTTCTGTTCTGCCTTTACCACCTTTAAGTACCACTGACTACAGCTTAGGTCTACGTAACATGAAATCAATCCTAAACCCTCACAGTTTGGAGCTCTGCAAATATTATTTTTTAGAAGTTTGATTCACCTTTTATAGTTAAGTCATGCTGAATTTAAGGTAGTTATTGGTTTGCTTATTTTGGATTGCAGATCTGATGCAAACCAAACTGGCATTTATTGAAGAAATCAGCAATATGTGGTCATAGCCCTCCTGTGTACCCTGCTCACACATACGGTTTCAACTCTATCAGGAACACATGGCTTAACTTCTAAAACACAGTTTCTTTAAAATAAACAGTAATACAAGAGAAGATCAACATTAATGAATTACAGAGCAAATTACCTCCTCTTCCAAAGGAAACAACAAGGAGCAATGAGCATTGAAAGCTCACACATTTGGCCTCAATTCTGTCAGAACACTGGAAAAAAGATTTAAACAACTAAATATACAACTTCTTGCTCCTGTAACCACCAAGGTCTGCAGAGGCCCTTAAACATAATTTCTACATTTTATAGTACACCATTCAGATTTCTATATATAAACAAGGATGCAAACACACCTTTGTATAGAACAAGTACTGAAGAATTTTGATGCACAACTTCTGCAGATTCTGATTCTCTTCCCAAACCCCCATTTTCAATGGCACAGAGTCAGATGACTTAAAAACATGACCACTATTTTCTCCCGGAGCATTCCTCTTTTTCCAAAAGAGGATCACCTCACTTAAAGATGAACAACAACAACAACAGTGACATTAATATATAGCATTTGTTACATAAATAATATAGATACAAGTCACTGGTTATGAAATCAAAGCTGTTCATGTTAAAGTTTATAACATTAGTTTTTGGTTATTCTAGTCAACAGAAATTCAATGTCTTCCAAAGAGGTAGTTTATTTTGCTCATATTTTTCCTCATTAGGAAAGAGATGGTGCAAAACTATTAGCAGAACAAGCAGTATAAATCCACAGCAACTTACAATATTTACTAAACACTTAACTACATAAGAATCAAAGCATATTTGCTCAAACTCTCAGTAAGCACTTAACAAATTTCAAATGCAACCTGCCAATCAATGTCTACTAAATAAAATCCCGTAATGTCTTTGTGAATTAGGTTAGCTAACTACACTAAGATACCTATAGCTATCTTAGGGATATCTAAACTAAAACTTTTACAAAAGGTCTCAGAAAAATCTCTGTGTTTTGCAGTCTCCAAGCTCTTAGAAGAGTCTGAAAGATTTCAAATATTTCAGCCAGTGCTGCTTTATGAATACAATACAAACTGGAATATAACTATTAAATAACTAACACAATAGAATTTCCTCCTAATGGTATGTAATGTACATCACAGTTTTGGTCACAGTAAACAATACATAACTACACAGGGTGTCAACATTTTTTCAGAGTAAAGTACAGTACTTAAAATGACCGTTAGCTACTTCTAATCTACACACTCAAATTGGTTACTCTCATCCCCAGCCTTTAAAAATTGATGGCAAGATTTAGCTCATGAGTCAACCTAATGTAGAACTCTGGTCAAAGTTATGCAACTTAAAAAGCTGCCTACAAATCCCTGTATTTTGTCCAAAAAGTTCATGACACTCTTAAGCATCAGCGTAAAGAAACCAGTGCCGTCAAGATTACAAGGGCAACTCTTTCAAAGGCAAATTCATATCTGCCTGGCAAACAAGAGGAGAATCGTCCTTATGACTTATGTGACTATTTTAATTTCCAAAGTGATCAATTAATCAAATGAAAAAGTCACTCTTACCGTAATGCTGTATGTTTCTGGAGCCTTTGGAAAGGCTGAAAAAGCCTAAAATTCCTGGGAAGAAGACCTTTTCACACGAATAAACTTATCAACAGTATTTTAGGAAAAGTCCTATATTAAAAGAAAAGCTGTAAAACACCACCTTATTCTTCTGTTTAAATAAAATGTTATCATCCAAAAACCCCTCAGCAACACCTATTAAATTTTATATTTCAGCCAACAGAAAATAAATCACCCTGCTGGTGTTGAATTTAAACCCCAAATTGTCCTATTTTCTAGCCACCTATATTACATAGAGTTTTTGCTTCCAACAGATAAACTGGTTTCCTAAACGTCATATTCTAGCCAATACACAGGATGATACTCCAAAAGCCTTTTCACAAATTCTTGTATTTCTGAACTTTAAAAACATTTCTGATGAGTCAACATTTTACACATAATTGAGGCTAGAATTTCACCTTTAGCTCTAGCATAAATGCAGGGAAGAATCTGGATTAAGTCCAACACGTCCTAATGCCAGCTAGTACTTGAGGATGGGGTCTGTGCAACTTCCTATTCTGAGTTCCCTAGTCTGCCTTTGTCTTCCATAATCTCAGCTCTTCAGGCTAGCACACTGGCAACTGAATTTTACATTTACAATATCTTTCCCTCCCTGTCCTTCCAGCTTACTCCTTCATGAAGAATGCCAAATCCCTGCAAAGTATTCTTTCTTCTGGTGGCCAGATTCTTCTGATACGTGACCTGCAATTGTATCAGCTACAGTATCTTCTAAACTCACCAAGAAGTGCATCTTCTGTGATGTTTGAGTCTTGATACAGTCAACTCAACATAATCCTTAGGGGGCTATCCATAGGGAGTTTTATCCTTGGAGGGTTGCTGAAGAACTAGGCCAAGCTGGCCTTGTATTGACCACATTTTACCTGCAGAGAGATCTCGAAAATGATCATTTGTCACTCAGGGAGACAATAAAGCTTATGGATATCACACCTATACATACAATGAGTAGCTGATTAAAGGATTAAATCTCCCATTGTTTTGGTTATTAGCTTTCTAATTCTGCAGCATTCTAAAGACTGAGGTTTTTAGGGATATATTTGCTTAGAAAGCAGCCTTCATATTTTAATGTATTTTCTCTCAGAGCCCACATCTGGAGCACTGAATCAACATGCATGGCGTTCCTCTTGTCTTCTTGAGGAGACATTAATAATGGATTTAATTATTAAACTTTGTCCATAGCATTTTTAAACATGTAATACAAAACCAGCACATCAGTGAACATCACAGCCAACAGACCTACATTTAATGGAAAGCATTTAAAAAAGTAATGAAGCCTACACTACCAAGTAATCCTTGCTGAGTTCCTGGAAGCACAGGAACACCTGCATAGAAATACAAATGTCTAGTAACAGCGCATCTGCTTGCCTACTTGGTGCTGTTGAGATCTTGGAGTAACTACCATGTGCACAGTCCCCTTGACTTGCCCATTCTATAAGACCAGCTCATCCTCCATTATAGCAGGCATTTTCACCAAAGAGAACATTGCTGCTCTGGTGATTTAAGTTTTTCTGCCACCACCAAAGCCAAACTATTATGTTGCTGTTAGTTGTCCTGGTAAAAGCAGAGAATTTATTGCTTCAAAAAGAAGCTACACAAACTATTTTTTCATTGTGATACCACCAAGAACATCTTGAGCTTCAGCTATTATGAAAAACTAATTTGTGCTCTGGCTGTCCTCGGTGAAGGATACTGAAAGGCTGTGTTTTGTTGGTGTTGTTTTTAGCATACCGGATTGATAAAATAATCCTGTCTGTTCTCTTTTTTGTTCTCTTAATGAGAACCGCATGTGATCCCTTAACAGCATCCTAAAAAACTTAGGGGTCAAACTAATCCCATGTGTACAAATTTAATTAATTTTACACAATTAACATCAGGGGCTTCACCTATATAAAGAGGCAAGCTACTAGAACTCTTTTGTTTATTTAGTGGAAAGCATTTTCAGGTATGAGTGAGGATTTATGTCCAAAACCTGTAATTGTACATGGGTTTTGCCTGCTCTGAATGTTACACTGGTGGAGGGAACACACCTTACACAACCTTACTCAATTCTTAATATCCCCTGAATGTTCACATTTAAGTTAGGACTGTACCCATGAACCAGAGTCAAAGAATGTTTTATCTTATGCAAAATGCATCTTAAGCTTCAGTCTGAAGTTTAAACATCTCTACTGATATCCAAAGCAAGTGTTCCAAAACAAGTAATCACCAACTGCCTAAATAAACAATTTGTAGCTGTGTTAAGGATACTGTTATCAAAACTGGTGAAAGAGTGGACTTGGAGCAGCACAGAAACCTGAATTAGCCTGCTAGAAGCACATAAGATTTAAATAAATGCCTCCAAGAATATATTTATGAACAATGACATAACTGTTAAGATTCTGCTCTCAAAGGCAAAGACAAACCAGGCTAAATGAGGCTCATGGGTCAGAAAGTACAGATTAATAAATTACCACTGTGCACCTGATGTGAAGTAACTGTTCATACTGGTATGCTTTGCTTTCAGCTGGCACAGGACAACAAAAATTTACCTTGATGTTTTGCATGTGTAAGAGCACACACATAAATTATCGCTCTAGCCCAGCTGACAGAACATTAACTTTTCAATTTGAAACCTAGTAAACAGACTTCCATAGACCCAGGCTCAGTCATTAAAACTATTCTGAATTTATTAATATGGCTATATAATGCATGCAGATCACTAACTAACAAAAGTAATTAACTTCACTTCTCAGTGTGTAGGTTTTAAAGACAGAAATGGAAAAGTGGAAAAGCTAGAAAACAGGAAGATGCCAAAGGCAGACACAGCCTTGGAAGGACAAGAAGGTTCGTCTTGATGAAGTGAAAGAGGAAGAGGCAAGGGAACTATCTGAAGAGGACCACTCTGCCAAGGAGGATGATCTCACATTCTCCTTAGTTGTTTCCTTCTTGCTGCTTTGAAAGTACAAAAAGCCCCTTCCAGCTCCCAAAGAATGTCCCCCTTCCAAAAATCACACAGAGACAGCTTGCAAAAAGCTGCCAAGAGTCCTGGGCATCTTGTACCTGTATTTAGATAGGCCTGCATGTGCCACTGTTTTGTCTTTAATAGCCTGCTCACTAGAAATTACTGCTGTCTCTCCTAAAAGGCAATGAGAAGAATAAGGGCATATTTAGGTTACACTCTCTGAGCCACAAAGTCCTGAAACCACGCCAAGGCCACATTCCTGATTTCCATACAAATGGCCTGAATGCACCTCACAGGAAGTTCCTTCTAGGAAGGAACTAAGACTGGTTGTCTTCCTGTTGTCACTCACATAGCACTGCCAAAAGTGGAGGGGGGGAAAGGGACACTACAGGCTTGATGGAGTACCGTGGTCATCAACTTGGCGAGTTAATGTACTCTATTACGGA
The DNA here is from genome assembly GCA_026212715.1 of Elanus axillaris. Taxonomy (NCBI): domain Eukaryota; kingdom Metazoa; phylum Chordata; class Aves; order Accipitriformes; family Accipitridae; genus Elanus; species Elanus axillaris. The sequence continues at coordinate 5,548,785 of JANZLQ010000057.1, read as the reverse complement.
AGACCTGTGAGACCTCCCTCATTCAAAGCAGTTATAGCTGGATCATCCTAGAGTCAGCCTGGAGAAAACTGAGTAGCAAGTACCTCAGTGGACAGTGTATCTGGTTTTGAGTCTGAGCCTGGAATAACTTTTGCATGTATTTGTTATGTGAGCTTGAATCTTGTGCCCCTACATGAGGACCCATTTGTATTTTAACAGTCCCACCCATAAAGCAGAGCACTAAGCAGCAGCACAGCAGAGAATGGGATATTTGAGTTATAAAGCTAAATGCACACACCACAGGTGGTCCATTCCAGATGAACTAGTGACTCTTTGCAAAATGCAAAGCCAGTTGTTTTTATACAAGGCTACTCCACACAAGTTAGTTTCAAGAAAGCAGCCTTCTTAGAGGTAAATTTTCCCAGTGCAGACAAGCTTTCAGCTAAGAAATGGCACATGGCTAGAAGTTAGCAGAGTATGTTATTTGACTTCTGGCAGAACCTCAAAGTCTTTTCCCTCTCCTGTGGTCTCCAGCAAGAAGGAAGGCGGAAAAAAAAATAAAATCAAACTAAAAGCACTGGAAGACAGCATCCTACAGCAAAGCTGGGCAATGACATGATTTCACAAATTTTCCAATACCAACACTTGGCCATGCCAAAGGCTACAAATGAAACAAGACAGGTATTTCCGGGACTTCTGTGCAACAAATTACCAGCTCCAAAAGCTGCTCTTTTAGCTTTCTGTATTTATGAAGCAGAAGGCATCTAGAGTTAGTCTTGTAATTCCTTGGTATGCAGTTGAGGTAAAAACTTTTTTTTTTTAATTCATATGAAAGAGCTTTGAACTCTTTCAAAGGCTTAGCTTGATATATTGATTATTTTTTTAAAGCTTTCACCAGACTAATTTCCATCACTTCATTCCATCACCTCAGTTCTCCAACAAAGCAGATTTTATGTATTTTTTTCATTTCTGTTCTTCTCAAACACTTGCATCTGCCATAATTGCAAAAAATGCAATAAAATAACACTGGTGTGAGGGTGGGGGGAAGCAATAACATTACTAAACCACTTTAGACTAACAAACAAGAGTATTCTAGAACAAAATAAAAAACACCAAATGAAGTATAAACCTGCAAGTAAAGTGAAAAGTTTCAAACATCACCTTGAGAAGTGGATGAAAGGCAGGTCTCATTCACCGAAACATCAAAATGGAAATACTCCTTTTGAATACTTAAAAAAGTTAGTATTTTGAAGATGCAGACAAAACCAAAGGAAGTGGAGGAAAGATTATTCTCTTCTGGTATTCTAATATATGCTACAAAGGAGAAAAAGGCAACCATGTCGCATTAACATGAGAAGCCTTGCCTTCACAACAGATTGAAAATACAAGCCGAAAAGTGAATGATTTATGAAATTCAGTTTGGGGAATGTGAGTCATTATTTTATTCTCTAAAGCAAAATCAGGTGGGGCAGTGGAGGAAGGAGAAGAGATTAGTATATTACAGGGAATGTGCAATAGTTTCTTGAGCTATTCTACACCAATACATTCTGATGAAAGGAAATGACATTTTGGCTCTGAAAAGGTAAAAAACCAAAACCCAAACCCAAACAAACAAAACCCGTCACCCAGTTCAGCAAACAGGTGAAGAACAATAACCTTTCCTCCAGATATATATGCATGACAATTGAGCCTAATTTTTAAGAACTACTTGTGCAATCCAGAATTTTGTAATTAAAGGTTTCTCAGAGAATTTTGTACCATAGTGCAAAGGAAGTATGTAGTTGAAAGAACACCAGCAAGAACTTTACAGAACTAGCACAGAACTGTGAATGAAGACTGATGTTTGGAAATAGTTCCCCATTTCCCCAAATTCACAAACCATCTTCCTGTTATTTTAACTTTTTTTACCCATTTAAGATTAATAGTGAGTGCCTCTAATACCCTCTTTTCAAACAATCACTGCACTACAGTGTCAGTGACATGCTAAGTTATGTCCTTATGAAAAAGGCAGAAAAAACACATGGAGATTCATTAATTTTTCTCTGTGGTACTCACTCTCTTTGCCTGAACAGAAAGAAGGTAAAAATGACTGTATGTGGACTGAGGGTTGAGCCAGCCACCACCCTCTCTGACAGTGACCACCAGCAGATGCATTCCAAAAAGTCTAACAACAAGGCACAAATGAAATGCTGGTTTCCTGATGTGCTCTCCCAACATCCAGAAAACTGTACGGATGGACTGAGTTTCACAACTCAGTTGCCAAGCAACCTCCCAAAACTCCTTTAAAACAAGAAAAAAAGAAATAAACAACGAAACCCCCCAAACCCACCGTTCATCACAGAGCAGTTGTTCAGCTCCACGCAGCCAAATATAAGTGGTAAAGCTGCACACTGAATGTGGGAGACTAAAACTACCAGAATATACCATCTATTTCAGTATCTTTGTTTCGGTTGTTTGTTGGGTTTTTTTTGTTTGTTTAATTTTAAAATCACACCACACTGAACACATTGATCTCAAGCAGAAAGTTAAGAGGCAAGCAAAATTTTTCAGCACTATCATTTATCATAGTCTTAAGTTTAAAACATACTTAGAAGTAAATCTGGTTACCAAACATTTCATGGATATTTTAATTGTTTTTTTTAGACTTTAAAAACAAAGAATAGAAAGAAAAAAGAAAACACAACTTATCTCAGTGTATGCCTAAGGATATTGGGCTGTACAGGCTTAGAGAGAATAAGTACATCAGAAATTCGCAAAAAGAGTTTCTGTCTGTAAAAAACCCAACACCTTAAGTTAGTGTTGCAAACCTATATGCTCATAACATAAATTTTACTATATGGGGAAAAAGACATTTAAAAAAGCTTTATGTATAGCATTAACTGTATAATTGAGAATGCATGAATATGAAAAGGAGGCTACAACAAACCGACAAAATGAAAACGTGCTACGGACAGAGGGTTAATATTAGCACATACAGCTGTAGCTCTTTACAGGCAAGTGAAAGAGAAAATACATCTCTTCAGGCAGATACCTATATCATGTACCAGGATTTCTTAGAGAGAGCCTGAAGACACTTCCTTTCTGGACATAATAAAAAAAAAAGTCAGCACCAATATGACTGATGTATAAAAAAAAAAAAAAAAAGAAAAAAGGCCAGTCAGTTCTAAAAAAATACTTTGAAAACACAGAATATATTTAAAATTTGTAATGGACAGAGCCTGGCCCTTACATATGTGCTGCAGGAGAAAGAGGTTTGAAATATTTAGCACTAGTATCTTTCTACTGAATTTGGTCTTCTGGTGTTTGGGTTTTTTTTTCTTTATAACAGTATCAATGGATTTAATTTAAATTACCATTCTCAGACTTAAAAATACGTATACTGAGTCAAGTCAAAAGGTCCACCAAATCTACCATGATGTCTCCAACTGAAGCAGAGAGCAGATGCACAGGAAAGGGAAGCGTAGAGAACAGTGATGCTTGCCAAAACCTCTCCTTCAACCTTCAAGGTTGTGGAGGAATTTCTTGAGCCAGCTGTGATATCTACATACTTAGTAACCTCACTGGGCTTTTCTTCCATTACTCTGTTCAATCACTGGTCAAAAATACAGCTAGGTTTAAAACCAACACTATCTTGGATCATGGGGTTCCATGGCTAAACTAAAAATACATCAAAAACTTCAATATTTTGTTTCTTTTAAATCTGCCACCTTGCATTGGAAGGGATGCTAATTACCCGTCCCCTTTCCATGTGACTTATAGCATTAAATTTTTTTTTTCTATGTCATCCCTCAGTTGTTCCTCTTCCAGGCTAAAAACATCGCACCCTATTTAGTCATTCCCCATCTAGAAAGTATTCTAGACTTGTCAGTCATTTTACTGCTCATTTCTACTGTATCTTCTTGGGGATTTTCACAATATTCAAATATACAACACAGATTAATACACAAACTTAAGTGTGTTTTCTATTTTGTTCTGCATTCTTTTTATGGTATTTGCCCCCTCCCCTCTTGGGCTCTTCCAAGAATCAGGGTGAACTTTTTTAAACAAAAAAATCTGCTCAGTCAACAACTCTTTCCCCAAGAAAAGTCCACACTGCTTTATTCATGCACATCATTTCACAATTATTTATATCATTTTACCTGCTATATCATGACTCTCACTTTCTCAGAAGACACTTCTGTTAATTCTCAAAGATCAACTGCATCCTGATTACCCCAACTCATTTAACACTGAAGGAAGACTTCCTCAACCCACTGGTCACCCCACTTCTCCAAATCACTTATGATTTTTCTTTTAATGATGACAAGCAACATAGGTTTTATCAGACATCCACACTAGACTGCATCGGTGACCTCGCTCCACTGTGCAAACTGTACTTTGTATTTTTTTACCCAGTTATTTATGTACACAAGGACTTGTGCTTTCTGATTCCTTTAAAGTTTTTGGAGGGAATTTTCAAAAGCAATTGATGAGATTAAGTAGATCTTCAAAAAAAAAAAAAATTCTTGATTGCAGTATGTAGGTCATCTGAAGATCCTTTTACAGAAACCTAAGGAAAATGTTTCCAAAACTACCTTGGACTGTTTGTGGGGAACTAAATACCTTTGATAGTTTCAACAATTGCTGTATTTTCTACAACTTTATTGTAAAGGTCAAAGTCAGAGAAAACAGTAACATAAAAACCTCCTATATGTGGCATCTTAGCCCAGAAGCAACATTTGTCCTCAAAAAGGCTGCTTTCTGTAGGCATTTTCATTCACACTTTTTTTTTTTAATGACTGGACTATAAAATTTAGCAGAGAATGAACTAAGAGAAGACTGAAAAACAGTAATGCACACAGGTAAAATATACTTAGGTTTTTTCATCTATGCTTTTTCAGGGGGAAAAAAAGTCTCAATTAAAAAAAAAAAGCAAGCCAACAAGCATCTAAATTTTACATATTTCTAGAGAAATAAAACTGTTCACCTTGCCAAGATAAACATAGATATCTTGTGTTTTGTCTTACCTTTTAGCCAACCACAGTTTGGTTCCTACACAGGCAATGATGTCACCTAGTCCCTGCTGAAAGTCCAAACTAAAGAGCTGTTCTAAGTACGACTGCAGCAAGTGAAAAACCTAAAAAAGAAAAAAAAAAAGAAGTTAAAGAATTGAAACTAGAGTTTCTAGACACTGTTTTTCCTCCAAATAACTGTAGGATGCAAACAGCCATCTGCAAAATGAACAACTATTACTCAAGGAAAAACATGTATTCATTTGGCATAAGAACAGACAGAATCCTTAAATTGCCTATTCTTTAGAATTCACTTTTCACAGTAATTCAAGAACAAAACACAGAAAGTGCTGGAAGATGTTAACCTCTGTGAAGTGAGCAGGGGACAGCCAGATGAGCACCACTCCTACTGGCCCTTGCCAACTTAAGCATCCCTCAGCTTTCAGCTTTCCTGTAGTGCCATCTGCTCACCAGTGCCAGCACAACTGTCTGTGGAGTGTGCCGGCAGCTTGGCCCACTGGATGGAGCAGGGATGGTTGCATCGTGCAAGTAAGCAGACAGGGAAATGTCTTTAAAATCCACACACTGAGCAAAAAGGTTTTTAAAGGCAGTAGAATTATCATCCATAACTGCTCTGAAGTGCTGACAGAAAAGTATCTTTATTCCTGCTCCTGAGACCCACTGTTCAGGGCTCCAGTCAAACCCAGTGGGCAGCTGGGTTCCACAGAGAAGGGAGATGCTCACACCTTTCCCTGCCAAGGACAGAGGAGACTGAGACTGGGGCTGCGCACCAACTGCGCTATCTCCTCCAGAACTTCACATAAAAGCCTAGTAAACACATCCTAGCTACCCTGAAGGAAAGAATTCATGACACCAAAATAGAAAGCATGACCTGCAGTTTTCTGGTCAGACACTTAACAAAGCGAGTAACTTCTGTTCTTAGAGACCTTCCTTTGCTATTTAAAAACAGGTTTTCCAAGTACTATTGAATATACAGAAAAGTGTTAAGAAAAAATGGAGTTAAAAAAAGGTGTATAGTTATCCAGATCATAAGCATGAAAAGGAAATACTGGATTAGATATCAAAGCTGATAGCAACTGCACAGTGGAGAGGAACTCTCCAAGCCCAGCCCCTCTAGTACCCACCCTTTCTGCATGCGGGAGAGGATGCCTGACGCACACTTCTGACAGATGATAATGCCCACATCACCCCACTTAGTTTTTACCTTTCCCATTCAGGTGCAAGGTAACAGGAAACACCTAGATGAGTTAATTTCTAAATGGAAAATCACAGAGTTACGCAGTACAACACTGAAGCCTAATGGGAAAGATTTTGCTCGGGTTAAGGAGTTTTGCATGCATGTGCAATTTGGAAGCTGGAACAGGAGGAACAGGGTGCTAACTCTGCCTCTTTCTTTAACTTGCCTTACAGCCTCCAAATCTGAAATGCTGTTTGCCTACACAGGTAAGTTACATTGATAGAGATTACAGGGTTTCTATGCAAACTGAAAAAGTACATCCCCATTATTTATTGAAACTGGCAATGTGCATAATTTAGGAAGCTTTAGAGGTGTTATCAGACTATTTCTGCAAATACATACATGAGCATTTTATATGGAAACACTCTTAATATGTGAAAGTATTAGCACTTCATACTTCCAAAGTGACGATTTTATGACTAAGGGATCAAGCTGGGGCCTTCACTTCACTTCAGGAAAAGAAAAACCTTTATATCCAGATTTTTATATCTAAGATCTTGGTTTCCCGCATTCTGGCTGTCACTTGCTCCCGGGGTTGTATTTTCATTTTGTTTGTTTGCTTGTTTTGGAAACACAAGCACTGCCTCATAACATTAACTTGATACATTTTCATCCGAGTTATTTTTTGTGAAATTATTCAAGTGGAAAAACAGCTGCAGTGGTTTCAAATAAGCACAGAAACAGAAGAGATGTCAAGAGACTGTCTAATCCATATAAACACTGAGGCAGGGTCTAAACATTCTCCTATGAAACAAATGCCTGACTGTCCTAATCCTGAAAACAGCAAAGAAAGCAGTTCCAGAATATCTGTATGCAACCTCTTCTAGTGTTTCACCCTCAAAATCCAAGCTCTTGAGGTAAGGTATTCCTCTCCAGTCCCACCTTTTCCCTCACAGTAAACAACTGTTCTCTGGACGTGGTTCAGTCAGTCCAGATTTTTTCTTAGTGAGGTACTTATTAAACACAGAGATCCCAATGGGGCCCCTCTGACAGGAACAATGAAATAAAGTCTTGTCTCCTTGTGTTAGCAGGTGCTCTGTAGGCAAGAGACATCCTGGAAAGATAGCTGTCCTCTTTTTTTTTTTTTTTAAAACCTTTTTAAGCCCTCCGTACCAAACATCATTTTGTTGACAGCAGACCATATCTTTCTAAGATGGTCTTTCCAAGATCTCTTTGAGTTTTGATCTTTTTCTACAAAGCACTTAGCAGAAGTGCATGCTTGCAAACATTTGAGTATCACCGGAGATCTCTACCTTGAATCCTCTTCTTTAGACTGCTCTTGCCTGTGCAACTGTCTGCTTATTGAAATGGTTTATGTAAGCATCTACTCAAATTAACCTTCTTCATGAAAACCAGTGCACAAAGTTGCCACTAGTACTAGTTTCTCTCTATTTTTTTTGTGGCTTGCCCTTAATCTCTGCAATGGACACTATAGAAAAGGGATGAAAAAGGTAAATAATATATATGCAGAAGCTCTTCTTATTGCCTTTTATATCCTCTGCTAATTGAAAACCATTTGGTGCCCTAACCTTTCTGATTTTATTCTTCTGTGCTTCTGTTCATTTCCAGGAATGAGAAGGGATTTACCTCTAAGCAATAATATAAAATCTGTTTCACAATTATAAAGGGGCTATCATATTTTTTCCTAGAAGCTTAAATTAATTTAATCTCTTCAGCTTTGAAAACAACTCTCAAAGTGCCTCCCTCCTAAATACACATGAAACCTAAGTAGTTTGATAGTTCAAACAAAAGGTCTTGAGAGAGGGAGAACTGTGCATACTAAGTAGGTCAAATTTGTGGATTTAAATTAGGCCAGGTAGGAAATTCAGTACTGAAAACACAATCAACACTCGTCTGCAGTTCAGTCTCTATATGAACCATATCCTTGCAATACTATTCAGATGGTAAAAATCAGAGGACATGAGCCATATTTAAGCAATAGAATTAGAAGGTGCAACTCATGTAAGAGATTGATAGACTCTTGAAAAATGCTGGCATTCATCAAAGACAATGTTCAACTACTACAGTATACCCTGTTCCATTCTCTGACACATGCAAAAACCCGATTTTCTCATTATTTCAGTGCAAGCCCTCTATCATTTATTCAGGTCCCCTCATCAAATTTTAGAGACCTAGAAAGTTTTCCCCACTAAGGAATTATTTTTTTCAGCATAAGATTTTAGAATGCTTAAACTAAATTTGAAATTGCAATTAATGTCAACATGTTTTGTTGAAAGCCTTATTTTATGTAAGCTACCAAACAAGCAATCTGTAATAGTTAACCTCAGTAATTCTGCATTTCCATCACGTGTGACACGTCATTCTTTGGCTTATAGTAATATTGCTGTAGCTTCCATGATCTAAGACTATAAGTCAGGCAATGTTTGCATGGGGAGGTAGCAAGTTTTAAGAGACTGATCTAGATAACAAAATAGACAGGCTTTCCAGCACATGGCTATCCTCAAGTCCAAAATACTACTCAATTTAAAATCCTCTGCTTAATTCCTCACTTACACATAAATGCAATGAGGTCATGGTGTTCCTTTTGTATGTGGGATTGTTTTTTTTATTACACTAAGGCAATATATTAATGATTTTTTCCTTTTTTAAAGGTAGTCTTACAAAACGTCTGCACTGTCTGTAGAGGACGATTTATGAAGACTTATAGGATGACAGCAATTATTTTAAAATTTGACATGAACTAAACACCAAGAAAGCAGCCTGAAAGCATCTTTGAGATGTTGGGAGTCCTTTTAATAGGACTGAAGATACAACACCTAAGGTTTTGTATTGTCTGTAGTTCTGTGGAACTCTGCATTAAAGATGGTGAGTTGCTAGATGCTCAAAAACCTTTTTTTTCCCTGAGCAGGCTGTTCAGCAGTCAGGTTAATACACCAGCAGGACTGTACAGACTGCCCATCAAAATGGGCAAGAGTTGTTAAAACAGTGCAAGCCGTGGGAAGTCCAGGTACTTGGATATGTAATGGGGAACAGTGTCCAGCTATTGACCAGAAACACTTTGGTCCATGAGGTTCTACTAACTCTGAGGCAGCATGTGCTAACCTGCTGCAGATAAAACCACCAGCATGGGAGGACGTCTTAGTGCAGAATAACAGGGTTTAAAAAAAAAAAAAAAAAAAGGCACCAAGCCAGCTCATTTGTGACACTATATCCTAATTTTCAAAACCCAAGGACCCAGCATGCCAATAATTGGAAGCCATGTTCTGTTCTCCAGCCACTCCCAACTTCCAATACCTTCCCTCCTTTCCTTGGCATTATCAATGCTTCACCCTTGTTCTTCTGCTGTAGAAGCCTCAAGAAAAGGGGAAAAAGCAGAGGAGGGCAGTGAAGGGAAGGACAAAATGAAAATAGCAAGCTTGGTTCCCTGCTGGTCAATCATCACACATATCCTTCTTGTCCTGTTCACATCCATCCCCCACCAAACAGCATGCTTTCAGATGCAACGCTGAGAGACTTCTGCATCTCCCTGTCATGATATGAGAAAGTTGAGTGTTTTCTTTGTACCCAAGCAGACCTTATGACATAGTACCTGCTATTTTCCAAGTATTCATTTTGGATGATCAAGTAAAAAAAAAAAAAAAAAAAAGCACATTAATTTTTGAAAAAAAAAAACCCACCTTAACTGATTAGATATCAGTTAAGTCAAAAATATAAATCATGAGAAGAAAGAGAAATCCTTCTCCCTCACATCAACTTTGATATGATATGAAGCTGATCATTATCTTAGCACCTCTCATATCAGCTCAGATTGCTGTATTCAGGCTGTGAAATACACTATTAGAATAATAAAGCAATGCAACTGTGGATGAAAACTTGTATCAAACACAAAATTTAGCAAATGCCTTTAAACTTTCTTTGATACCAAGAGTTCTCCTGCATACATAGAGACACTGCAAATATAACACCGCCTTTCAATAGCCACAAAGTTCCTCTATTGTGACACACTTTCTAACAAATTTAAATTAATATTTTGTAGCATTAGCATTAAATTTATAGGAGGAACTAGGGGTTCTAAAATTTACAATAAACTGTTCATTTCAGACATGAAATAATGATTAGGTGGGTATTTGGTGTGCATGCACACATTTTCATACTGAAAAGAAAACACAGCCTTCAACATGCTGCTGCGCAAAGTGCTTTTTTTAAACATCAGATTTTCCAAAAACACACTGAACTTTATATAGTTGCATACTTCTCAGTGAAGTAACAAAGTTAAACTTTTCTCCCCTTAAGCTGACCTGAAGCAATAAAAACTTCTGAGTGCATGCCCTCAGCTATGTTTGGATGAAATTAAGTACGCAGCACAAATATTCACATTCTGAAGTACAAGACTGAAACAATGTTCCCAGTGTTCATCTCAGTGCTTCTGGGGTGGGGGGAGCAAACTGACATCACCATAAACTGTACATTCTCAGCATAGATCATTTCACTCCCTAAAAAAATACAAATAATACAGATGTTTCACCAGCTGAAAGAAAACACTGTGTAAATACTAAGCTTGGAAAAATATGCCACTCACCAAGCTATGGAGGTTGAAGCAACAAGGAAAGCCAAAAAAATGGGTGTTTGCAAAATGGCAGCAGTAAGGAGATTACTGCACTAAGCTAAATGTGTTTTTTCAGAATTGCTCCATCAAAAGCTTTTGCCTGACTATTAACAGGCTAGTGAGAAAACCTCAAACATGATTTTCCTTTTCTTCTCTCACTTAAAAGCAGATAAAATTTTATTATTTTTGTATGATAAATACAACTGCCAAGTTGTATTCTGAAAGTGAGGCCAAATTTTTCATTTTTTTACTACAACTATGTAGATAAAAGCCAGCAAGCTGCTGTGACAGGTGAAGGCATTTTCATTAGGATGATAAAAAGTTCAAAGTTACAATAATTATCTCTAGGGAAAAACAAGCTCTAAAAATCCCTTTTTTCTCAAAGATGAAAAGTGCCAGTGTGATAATTACAATGGGACTAAAATCTCAACTACCTCCCTCCAGTTTTCCAAGAAGATATCTACACAAAAATAGATGGGAGAGTTTATAACTATCTGGTTACCTTCTGATATTGTCCTAGTCTGTAAAAACGTATATTTGTGGAAAATAAATGTAGTATTTTATTACCAGCAAGTATGGTATCAACACAGACCCTGCAGTTCATGCTACTCTCACAAACAAAAGCAGCTAGACAAGTTGCAGGGAAATAGTTTAAAATTAGTACAGAACTGCAGCGCACAAATGTGTTGCACCAGACAGTGCTGGTAGCACTCCTGTGGTCTGAGTTCTCACGGTGTTTGATTCATCCTCTGCCACACTGAGGTTTAGCAACTGTGTGGATAGATCAACTCTATTACAAACATTAAGGCTTTCCTTCATCTGAGGTATTTAATTATGACAAAAAATAGAGAGAAGGTGGTGTTGCGGGGGTGGGGCAGAGTAAATATTGTGAATTTATTTCCACATTTAAATGACAACATATTGAAGAGGAATTTCAAATATTTAAAAATTCTCTTGCCATCCCCAAACAAATGTGTTAGAAAAGCCATCATCTATTACATTGTTCTCATACTCCTGGATCATTTATATATACCAGATTATTACAGGCATCAACTTCTGTTCTTAGCACCTCTTTTCTTTGAAGTCTTAATTTCATGATGGCAATTTCACAACTAAGAGATCAGATTATTATTTCTGCCAAATATAAATTATATGATTGTCATATATGATTACCACATATGAATACTGCTTCCTCAAATTTGTTTTGAACTTGAAATATTTCCCCTTTGAAAATATATGTCTAAAAACTATACAATTTTTTTCTTCTTTGAAAGCAATAGCTGGTTCACAATTCAGTTTTTCCATAAATTCAGCTTTGTTTTGTCAGCACATTTCATCATGTAATTGCACAACTTTGATTTATTATTCATAAGAAAGTAGGGCTTTTAAATCCTTTTTCCAAATATATCCATCAAAATTCATTAAGTCAGTTTTATAAAAGAATCAAGTTGTTTTAATTAAAATGCAAGCAAGCATGTTTTGATTGAATTAAGAAGTTGTAAAATAACGTATGAAAGCATCTGAAGTTATGAATAGAAATACAATACTAGTTAACTCCATATAACTGAGCAAGAATAACACAGCTATTTAATAATCCGAAAACTATGAATATGCCATAGCTAATGAAAGGTACAAAATGCTGAAAAATAGCAAGTAGCTTCCTTCTCAGTGATAGATATATATACCACAAAATATCCATTATTAAAAATGTGTTCTTAAAATTGAAGCTAGACTCCTGCTTTTCTCTAAAACAAGCCAACAAATGCGAAATTTCACAGATCAAAGTTCTTGCAATACCATTTCTCTTAGGTTTCTTTTTTTCCTATTTTAGTCAGGATGAAATTTAATTCCAGCTTAAAATTTGCTTATGCAACTCAAATTCTGTATTAGGAAAAAACAAAACAATGAGAAGTTTGCCGCCAGCTAACATCAAATTCATTAGTGTTATTTACTTGAAAGTTCTAGCTGAATTTTCTCTTAAAAGTACATGGTTTGCCTATTTGCACAGAAACCTGATACCAGGTCTGACTTTGTAATTATTAGGACTTTTTTTACATTAGGATTTAAGGTACTTTTTAAGATATCATTCATGTTATATCTAAAGGCACATGTGCTGGGTAGAGAAGCCCAACCAAAAGACCTATGGACAGGTTGCCTGATGAGAAAACAGAAAACCCCACTAAGTAGACAGAGCTAAGAAAACACAAAGCTGACTGACAAGTAAGGGTCTTGCACACATCCTCCTAACCAGCCAGCTTGACCAGAGATGAAAGAGGCTACCATGGAGCTGGGGGCATTTCCACTCTCTGCAAACATACCTATTATCTTCCCAGCAGCAGATAACCAAAACCTGAAGGTCTAGAGAAATGAATACACCAGACTGTGTTGGAAGCAGTTAAGAACTGTGCTTGGCCTGTATTTCTGATCAGGACAAACAGCAGGAAGGAAACAACAAAGTCTCCTCTTCTGAGTTTATACCCTGCCACCGTAAAAACCCACCCATCACTGTCTTAATCTAGCTACCTCAAGGGATGTAAAGCTTTCCCTCTCCTTTAAACAGCTTTTTTTCTTTTGGTAGTGGTGAAACAATTTGAAATTATTAATTCCCAGACTATGTCCTCGTAACACAGTTAATCCTGCACACATCCACATGAATGCAAATAAAAGACCAAGGTACAAGCCCTTGTTTACTGAGGGATGTTTACAATTATGAAGAATATGAAAGGATATAGCTACCCCACTGACACTAAGAAGCTGATATGTAAAAGACACTCTCAGTACAAACATGTTTATAAAGAGAGCTCAGAAGTACACTGCTACTTGACCCTGTAGCTTTGCTGGTTTCAGCAGAGGTAATCTTCTGTCTCCGGAACATCTTTATTAACACACAAGCTGAGGAAATAGTTAGAAGTAAGTTATTTTGATTTGATGCTTTCATTTCCTAAATTGACATTATAGCATAAAGTGAAGTAAAACTTGCAGCTCCAGAAAACAATTTTCTTCTCTCAGCTGATGATTTTAAACATAGAGAAAACACATATATAGGTCTCTCAAACAAAAGAAAAACATTCAGTATTTTTAAAGTCTGAGGAATAATTTGCCACATTAAATGTCCAAGTGCAGGTAGCTCTGCCCATGGAAAAAAAAAAGGTGGTGTTTTTCAGGGTCGTCTTACATCTTCCGAAATCTTCTCCCCATTCATACATCAAGTCAGCCATAACCTGTCACTGTACATACCTCTGTATGAGGATCAACCTCCTCTTCCATTGCTGCATATTTACAAGCATATTGTCACTTTGAATGGCTCCATTTATATCTGAGGAACTCTGTATTACCAATTGCACTCTTTTGTCTGAACTCTAAGCCAATATTATAAAGCCTGCTGAACTTGGTGAAAGATTGATCATTCTTCCATGTCGGGGATTGTTGCACCTCTCTTCGAGTGCAAATAATAGGGAAAATGTCCCTCCCTTAAAGAAAATTCTCACACAATTAGTTGCTGGTAACAACAGGGACGTTAGGGGCTGCAACTATACAGATACATCAAACATCATCCATGTTGGTGCCTAGACCCTGAACTCAAATGCCATAGTCCTCCCTTGCAAAGTAACACAGCTGAATGCAGGGAGAACTCACAAGAATTTTCCTCTGTGAAAATTGTCCCTACATAAAAGTAACATGCAACTGAAACATGCAATAAAAGTAACTTTGTCCAGACAACATAGCTAACGTGTGGGCTTAACTTGTAGATAAGTCAAACTGAATTCCAAGTGTAAACATTAATAATGAGTAGTTCAGCTTTTCAAAGACAGTACGTAGGACAACAGCACAAAGGAAGGTGCATGTAACGCAAACTCTTTTAATTACAGTTACATCTAGGAAGTCATTCATATAAAAGCATCCCACCGAGGTGTACCACGAGAGGGAAAAAGACAATTTTCAGGCAAACAGCCCTCCTATATTTTTAGTCTCATTGTACTACAAGCAGTAGTATTTGCCACAGGAGGATGTGGATACAGCTACTTTCCAAAAAGGAAGATCACCTGAGAGAAAGGAGGACTGGCGTCCTGAAATACACACCATCCTTCTACTTCTTTTCCATGAATGATAAAGAAATAAAGCTGTTATTTATGTAATGGCATATTGCTTCTCAATTTTTGTAGTCTCCCCCTGCTCCCCTCTCCCCTTTTCCAAACAGATTATTATAGAAGTCTTGCAGGGAGGGAAATGGAGATTAAGTGATTTATTTAAAATCTGCAGGGGATGCATCCCAGAGACAGACTTAACTTAGATCCCTTAAGTTCCAATTCACATGGAGTAGGCATGTGCATGAGAATTTGTGGGGAGAAAAAAATTACTAAATTATGCTTTAAGTATACTTTTTTGAAAGCACTTCGGTCTCCAGAGGAAACAGTGGGAAGAACACATATATGCTATTAAGATATAGACCGTACCACCAAAAATGCACAGAAAATATAGACAGTATTTCCTCAGAGTTCATCAGTTTTGGACCACTGATCTTGGTGAAGTTTTCTACTGGTATCATTTGAACTGGTACTGTATGAAACTATGAAGTTCATAGAAACATAGATAGCTTATGATGAAACTTAAACTACAGAAAATACATGAATCATGCTACTGCTGAAACTCAGCAGATTTCTGACTTACGCATATGGACAAGCTATTTATAAATTTTTACTTCCCATCAGGCTCAGCATGATGTCAGCTTACAATAACAAGTTAATGTTAATGTTTTCCAGTAATTTTCACAGTGCCATTTAACTGCAAGTGCCCTAGCCAAGGTAAACTTAAGGGCAAGGAAAGGGCTAACTGCATAACCAGAGAACGCTGTTAATGACTCTTGCATCTCTGCTTTAAACACTTGGAATTCTACCTGCAATATATTTCTCTTTTGTTCCTAAAGGTTAATCTTGCCGGCCATCTGATTACATCTCCCCAGAACAGCTCAAATATTCCTTCTTATTTTAATTAGCCATAAAGCTTCACTGCCTTGCAGATATTTTTCCCCAGACAAACAAGCATCCTACGCTATCACAGAAAGTGCCAAACTCAAAGCTATCAAACATTTCCTGAACTCTAGCAAGCTCATGCACTTTGTTTTACTATCAGCAGCATCACAGCAGACTAACGCTGCCTCTGCAAATTCACCAGTTACAGACAAGTTCCAAAGAAAAATGATGAAATTTGCTGGGGCTCTTCTCTTCAGAGGCATTAGAAGGTTCAGGAAGATCTGCTGTCTATTATTATTTTTCCCCATTCTCTCTTCCACTCGCATGCAATTGGTAAGATGTGCTTTTTACAAAAGGGAGCATTAACAGCAACATTTTTTATGGCACAAAGGTTTTTTTGAAAAGCAAGTTCATCCAACACATTTCTTTACTCAAGACCACCTTCTCCAACATTTGCACGTGCTTGCCATTGATTTTATTATCCCAGAGGAGTACAGCTGTCTGTCTCTAAAAACAGTTCTAAGAACAGTTTTTTAAAGCTGCTGTAGCTCAACCTTCCACTCACTTTGGATATTGAACTGCATAGAGGCTGCCTTCTGAACACAGTGGTGCCAATGGTAGATGTTACCATGCCCACCACTTGTTCAACCAAACTTCCTGGCCAGGCTTCTAATGAAAGCAAACTCTCCACTCCCTTCAGTCACATGAGTTAGGTTAGCAGAGGCCTGCTATTTAAATTGTGAAATCTTACTCTTCTTACTGAAATGGCTCAGGGAGGACCACCAGCTGATCAGTGGCAGCTGCAACGCGCAGCAGAGGGCTAGTGATGGTCAGCTAAATGTGGACTGCTGTGCACAAGCAGTTTGCAGAGCACAAGCTTGCAGAAATCCTCTGGCATTAAAGCCTCAAAAACTGGCACTGACAGCAACAACGAGGCATTTCTCTACATGCCAGATTTGCCTAATGCAGCTGAAA
Organism: Elanus axillaris; assembly: GCA_026212715.1. Classification (NCBI taxonomy): domain Eukaryota; kingdom Metazoa; phylum Chordata; class Aves; order Accipitriformes; family Accipitridae; genus Elanus; species Elanus axillaris. The sequence continues at coordinate 5,532,045 of JANZLQ010000057.1, read as the reverse complement.
ACCATTCTGCATCAGTGATACAAGGAACTATCAGGATACTTCATACCCTTTTTCTTGCAAATAAACACCAAACACAAGGTGGTCAGAGTATCTCAGTGGGTTCTTCAGTGTCTTTCCCCTTCAATCAGTACCAATTTGGTCTTGTCTGTGTTCATCTCCATCCACCACTCCCCAGGCAGTGTCCTGTCACTTTCGTATTTTACCAGTGGCTGCAATTGCAACAACACCCACAAAAATCAATAGTTTCTTTAGATAACAGATTAAACACTTTCTGTCTACTACCTTTAGATAAACTAAACCGGAATCTAGGGAGAGCTTGCAGTTTTAAATCACTTCAGTCTGAATATGGCAGAATAGAAATGAGTGGAAGCCACCACTACCTGTCTTGTATGTTCCTGTTACCTTGTTCATAACCTCTGATAAACCATAAATAGAGCTGCAAAAAGATGCCACACAGAATGGCTCCTCATCACAGAGATCTTATGTGTATCTCCATTATCACAGTGGTGCAATCTTTCAGAGCCCTACAGCTGTCTGTGCCATACCCTGTCCTAAATCCTGATCACAAAGTATCCATGATCTTGGTCATCAACAGACTTTGCTGGGGACTGACACTCTACGTTGAAGGATTGTCACATAAACACAGCATATTTTTCTGGAAGCAGTAAAATCTTCTATAGAAATAAAACTACAGTAAAGCACATAAAACAGTATGGAGTATGATTACTTCAGATAACCTCAACCTCCCCC
>JANZLQ010000057.1:5505764-5531281 GCA_026212715.1 Elanus axillaris | reverse complement strand
GCAAAAAGGACAACAAAATGAATTAGCAAGATGATGTTGTCAGTAGTTACTGAATCCTCGGAAGTAGCTTAGGAGTCTACTTAAATTCCACACAATTCCACAAGTTAACTGCACCTGGAAAAACAAGAGAGCTTTATTTGAAACCAAACTCCCTTTTTCCCTCTCCAAACACTGTTAAGCCTTTTTTGTGCACTTTATCAGTCTTGTTGACTTTACAGTACATTAAAAATTATCAACCAGCCGCAAAAGGGGAGTCCACCTATTTATTTATTTACTTGTTAGGGAGGATGAGTGCTCTCCTAGTAAGCTGCAGATAACAACAGAGTAAAATCTTTTTGTTAAACAGGTTAAAAGGTCAAAATAAAATACTAACTGATGACATTATGTTTTCACTACAAAAATCTGTGAAGAGATCCCTTAGCGATAGCATTGTGTACAATACAGTAAAAATACTGAGTATTAATGTTTTGTATTACAAACCATGAAAGAAAAGAAAAATTTCTTCAAATTTATAACCTAGTTCTGTTTTAGTCACTGTACATATTAGAAAAGTATTATATCTGCCACCCAAAATAATCCATTTTTTCCTTTTTTCCTAGGAAAATCTGGCTAACTAAATAAAAAGACCCAAATCAAGCATCTCCAGGAATTCAGTTATGATTATGTGACAACGAACACCTCCTGGTCCTGATACATGACACCGAAATTCAATGGCATCATCTGTCACCCAAGGACACCTCCAAAGTGTTTTATGCTTGTATAGTTGCAACACTGCAACTGTTTTGAGGATTTTCATAGCTAATCATGGTACTGTAATTCTATTCAACAAAGTTGTTTCTGTAAAACTCCAGGGATCACCCACATAGATAAAGCCATTATAAGCCCCATTCATGTACTGACTTTATAAATATCTTTATAAATATCACAAATAAAACTGAATTCAAAGATAACACTCAGATAGAACATGAATTCCTCTGAAAAGGCTGACAGAAAAATGTTAGCAAAACTGAACTAGTCAAATAGTTGATGGAGAAAAAATTGTCAAAGGCGGTGGTGGTTATAAACATCTCTCTTTCTGAGGAAATCCAACTGTTAGTATCAAAGCTTACTGCACTCTGAGAGAGTAAAAAACCCAAGAACTTACTGCAGTAACAATTTGAGAGCTGGACATGATAAATTCAACAACATGCACAATTCAACTTGGGATATATTTAGGATGAGATCATTTATTTGGACCATGTGATCATGGAAGTCACAAATTAAAGTTCACATGAAATGAACTTCTTCAACTGTTCACAAAGTACCACATTATACAATACTGAAAATAGCTTTAAATGTCATTAGAACTATTAATTCTTATGTTGGATTAGATTAAAATGACAGTGCTGTATATTCAATGTATCTATCTGAAAGGTCTTTAAGCTAAAAATAACTTTTTACCTATCTAAAAGTACAATATGGCTTTTCAGAAAAATGAAAAATGAAGAACATGAAACAACTTTCTAAGAGTTGCATTATTTTGTAGTTCTATTTCCTTCTTTAATACCACGTATCTACCACTGTCACCAACAGTTTGTATTTTTTTTTTTTTTTAAGGAAAACAGTACTATGCTTTTATTGCTAAAGGCAGTATGAGGTTACAAAGACAGCTTTTTTTTCCCCTCCTAGTGATCACTGAGCACCAAGATGCCATATTTTATATATTTTGAAACTAGTTAAACATAAAATGCTCATTTTGGTTTTTATAACCTCTTTCCTGCACTTCTGACAACAGAAGAGGCCTGATGCTGTAATACGATTTTTAAATGCCTCACAGAGTACAATAATCCAAGAGAAATAACTAGTCATAAGTGTCATCTCATCAGTTTCTAACATCTACAGAATATACTTTGATTAATTTTTAAAAATAATTTCTTGCAATATGATAATACAGAAGTGTAAATGATTGATTCAAGATCGCAAACAAAAAAAAAATTCTATTGCTGGAAGCACTTGATGCACTTCATTCTTTTTAAGGTCACTTTTAATACAACACTAACTAGTACCACCACAGAGGTTTGAAATTCTGCCTGCTCAACAAGTCTCCTATGAGAGAGTAGTACCCAAAGGTCATTACACAAAGTCCTGTCCTTTTGAAATGCTTCAGGACTATCTATGGGCTGCGGTTTTACATTGCAACACAGGATACACATATACAGCATATGTTTCTTATTAGGTGTTACATCAGGAAATAAAAACTATTAACAACAACTATTTGGCAACAAGATGCATATGTGAAGGCTTTTAAAGTGTTCTGTGTCCATCTCTACATCTTGCTTAGGCTTTTTTCAAACTGGGTAGTATTCACTGGATGGCACAATAGCAGCATCACCATGGCACACATGTATTTCCATGATGGAATTACTTTTGTATTAACTTAATAACCTAAAAAGTATGAAATATGTAGGGTGTTTCACATAAGATACTGACCTCACCATTTAAAATGTCTTATTTGTCTTGAGTTGACCAGGGTTCAAAAATTGCTCTGTTCAAAAGAACAAAGGCTCTAGATGGTATTTCTTATGGCACAAAACAATTCAATAGGTAAAAAAATTAGAATAAAAAGAAACAAGTCAAACATGCACTCAAGAATAGCTCCATTTATATTTCCTTTGAAAAAAGTGATTATTGGTGTCTCTACAGTTTTCTAATTGCCAGTGGTGTCTGTTTCACCAATGAAACAAAACAGTCAGAAAACCAGAGAAGAATAAATAAAAGATTTCTTGCAATTTACAATGTCAGATGAGTACATAATAGGCAATTTGTTTGCTATAAAAATGTTTTGTGGGGAACAAGAGAAGTTTTAACTTAGCTTTTCCTACCTCAAACTAGTTTGTTTCTTGAATAATAGCAACTTAATATTATAAAGCTAAACAAATGCATGCATTTGGACTGTGGGAAGGAAGCAAAGGTGCTAAGAAACTTCAACTGTACTGAAGTCAAACTCAGTATGAACTACAAATGTTCAATATCTTTCATTTATGTCAAATATTTAAAGTGCTGAATTCCTAAGTGATTTCTTATGGTAAAACAGAAGTTTTAATCTTATTGTTGATGCATTTGCACCAAAAAAGGGCAAATCTGATTTCCAAGGTTTAAAGCTTTTCCAACATCCACTTCTGACACAAAGACCATTATGCTTCTATGGAAATACCTCTGTATATTTGAGAAAAAAAATAATAAGTATTGCTCATTTTCCACAATAAAAACAGGCCAGAATGAACTACGACAATCTGAAGACGTCTCCTGCCAAAATCAGACTAAGACACTCACTGCAGATGTGAAGACTTACTGAATCTGAAGAGCACACTTTTGAAAAAAGAGTCAATATACAGATACATTTGAAATGCAAGTCTGACAGCATGGTAATAACCCTACTGCAACAAGCAACAATATGCCAGGACAGCAGCTACTCTATAAGAGAGGATGTGGTCCAGAACAGAGATACAGAGGAGTTAGCACCTGAAACAAGAGTTGGCAGGAGGGAGTTGTTAGTGAGGGTGCCAGGGGAAATAGGGAGAGAAAACAGAATTGCAAGCCTGAGAAGGAATAGGGGAGGACAGGATAGAAGCATCTGCTGCTTATAGTGCACCTTCAGAAGCCTCATTCATTCTTTGCTTGCTTGAAGCTGCATGGGAGGTTTCCACACTCCCAAACATTAAGCAGACACTGATGATCCAGAGACAGCTGGAACCTTTTATGAAGGAAGGAGCAGAGAAAAGGAGGGACCTTGACAGGTAATAAATTTAGAAGCATCCCTGTCACCCTCTTGGCATCCCCCTTGCGCTTCTGCAGTTTGATCACACCTAGGCTGTTTCCAGGACCTGACAAAGGCTCTGCAGGGTGCTTTATGTCTAAGAGCTGCCGAAGCTCCACTGGAAGCTACATTTTTGATGATCCAACTCAGAATCCACATTATCGATTGAGGGTTCTAGCAGCAATGCCCCCGAACTGGGAGCATGTTGTACTAGACAGTGGAAAACAAATTTTCTTTGAATAGAACATTGCTCCCCACATAGCCCCTGACCTAAAAGTAAAACATATAGATAGACCCTTATAGTAACACACTGCTCCCACCCCTCCAAAACCCCCCTCCACCACTAGATACTAGTAAAACACAGCTTCTTCTTGCTAGTCCTGCCCCTACATAAACTTTCTGTCCTGTGTTGTTTCTTTATGTCAGTCAAATTTCTGTACAATCCTTCCTCAGCCTGGCTATTCATTTCCCATTCTCTTCTGACCCATGAATAAACAGCATCAGAGGAACAAAATCAAAGGAACACTTTTCCACAGTATGTCATCAGTTCAGACTCAGTCATTTAGAGCCAAGTAAAAAAACACTGTCAAACAACCATTTAAAAACTGTTCCTAGGAATTTTTGACACTGTAACAGTAACTACTTCAGAAATGCAGATATTCTAAAATAATTAAATCAGTAAACCCAAGAAAAAACAGTGGTAAAAACCACTACTGCAAGAAATGCCTGTGATATAGAAAAAAAAATAAGTAACATGCTTTAACATTGGTTGAAGAAGGAAAAAGTACGCTACATTCTTTCAAAAAATTCTGTTTTGACTCATGAACATTCTGAAAATGATTTTCACACCTTGGAAAAGTGTCTTATTCTTGTTTTGCATTTGCTTTGCTTCATTTTCTTAGATTTCCAGGTTTTTCCTCCTTTCCTTTCAATTTTTTGTTCCACTATTTGAGATTCTTGCATCCTGGCCTTCAGTATAGGTAAGTCTTTACTAAGTTGTTATCCACTTAAAACCACTCATCCCTCTTCATTCACTTCTCCCATCCAGCGTTCTTTTAAATGCCATTTTTTCCAGCTTTCTCTTCCTTTCATGGAGAGTATTCTTCTGCTTTGCAAACAGGCTGAGAAAGCTTCCAAAGACCAAAGAAGGCACCTTCCCACATTTCTCACTATAGCCTGAACTTCTGAAAACACAGAGCATAGTAAAAAGCCCTCACTGTTCATAAATATTTTTTATAGATCCTCAAGCAGTCAGAACTTATCACAGATGGGTATTCTGAAAAGTATATCCAGGAAGTGTAGCCAGGATTATTTTTTTTTTGGCTCTGAAAGTTTTAAAGACATGGTTTCTAGATCAAAAGGAAGAGGAAAAAAAAACCCTGTGAGGGTAGGACTGAAAACATGTTTTTGGAGATTAAAAATGAACTCCGCAGAGTACTTCATTAATCCACTGCACCACCTAGGAGAATATCGTATCTTCAGTACACTTTACAAGTTTCAGCTTCTCCCTTCCCAACTGTAAAAACATCCTCTGCCTGTGACAGAGTGATAGGATTGCTTTCCTGACTAATCATGAGGGATACTTAGATTCATAATACAAAACAGGTGCAAGAAATATGCACAGAATTGAACGCTTAAAAAATTTAGACTTCACTGGAGTTCAATTGCTGTTCTGGGAGGTCTAAATCAAGTTAACCAGCCAGTGCCTAAAATAGCTCAGCTCTCTTCAGAAGATTTAAGAAATAAAAAGTAGAATACTATGCCAATAGTATTTGTTTCTAACACCTTCATCATCTAAAAAGGAAATAATCTATTCGTTGTGAAAACCGTACCTAGAGGGCGATTTCTCTTTCCCTTAGCTTAATTCTAACACCTAATAAAAGTTGTTCTATATAACCACATTCATATATAGTGTTTTCAATCACTGCACATTTATCCAAAATATAACTAGAGAAGGTAGCTGAACACTAGCGATGCTTTATGGCTGTAACTGAACACCAAGCAGTGTACCTCAAATGGCTGTACACACAGCTACCCTGCAATCTCTGCTAGCAACATGGGTTGCAGGAGCTTTTATTTATTAAGGAGTGGTACTAGATGCACTGGATCAGGGAGGCCAAAACATTTGCATAGCAACTGCTTGCCATACCCATAGTAATAAGCATCAAAATCTAGGGCATGGGAGAAAGGGAGGCAGTGCATCCGCCAAGTCATCCATTCCACTTCACAGAGGGGGCAACTGTTACACTATCCCTGGCACAACCCAGGCTAGTCCTTATTATAGTTATCTCTCTATTAAAACCAGCAGCAGCCTTGTTTTCACTAACTGATGAATATTGCTTATTCTGTACTAAAACCACATTTATTTTTAAACTTCAAAGATGTGAACACAAAGTTTATAACAACAGCATCTCTGCATATCCTTAGTTGCTGTAGGAAGGAACTCAGTAACGATGCAATGAAATGAATGAAAAGATGCTTACTGCCTTCTTTTATCAGTGTACCCCTATGTAACAGTTAATATGAATTTACAACATGAAGAAATGAGACAACTGTTTTGTTATTGCCAGCTACATAAAAGTGAATATGTTTTCAACTTGACATCAATATTTTTCTCTCTGTACTAATCTTAGAAGTAAGGCTTATCTTGAACACTAAAAACTGAGCTTAGAAAATAAACATCTGGAAGGAAGTTTCACTGGAAAACATTTTATTATAGCAGGTTTATTTCTTTGATCTGTAGATAATGTAACGTTTGTTTACTATATTGAGTTTTTATAAGCCAGTGTTAGAACTGCTACACTTCAGACTTTACTGCCAAGCCAAATAAAATGTAATTCAACATAGTCAATGTTTCTGTGCTACTGAATAAAGCCAAATAAACAATATGCTATTTCCCCATTCTTTCCCTCAGACCCTAGAGATCCTTTGTCTTCAAAACAAATCAGGAAAAAAATACAGTCACTGACACCCCTGCTGGTAATTCACATTAAGGATTTTAGGTCAAGCTAACAAGTAGCATACCTCTCTCTCTCACTCAGCCACAAGGACCAACATCCAATTATGGCCTTCAAAATGTATTTGCCTCCTGTTGTCATATTCTCACACCCTAGCCACTGGAGTCTGTGGAGTTTTATTATCTCTTCAGTCCTGTCATAAAGAAGGTCCCATGATTACTTGCTAGCTCTTCTTCCTGCATCATTCTTCTCTATTTTCAAATGCTTTTATTTATTTAAATTGTCTTTAGTCCTCTGAATAAGTGTCCAAGTATTAAACTCATAAAACATGAGAGTGATCGTAATCTCAAATACCTGAAGCTTGACCTTCCTTAGTAGAAGCTTAAGCTAAAATCCTCTTCCTCTCAAAGGAATGAAAAAGGTATCCACATTCATTAGGCAGGCTCTACGTTCATCAACAACAATCTGTCTTAATACAACTCTTCCAGATAATTAAAATGCCTAACATAATGATATTTTCATCACAAACTGCTTCTTTTCATCAGTACAACTACGTACTTAATTTTTATCTTCAACAAAGTCACGTCCATATGTATCTGGCTCAAGAGTACTCCAAGCTGAGAGAGCACATGCAGATATTTCTCCAGCTGCTTGGTCTGTCTTACACTTTTTCCTAGGCTTGTGCTATTGGTCCTCGCTGAAAGCAGCATGCTGACTCAGACAAATCTTTGCATGACCCAGTATGGCTATTCTCAGGTCATGTTCTTGTCCCAGTTTTCTTGCTGCTTTAATGAAATCTCCAACTATCTTTTAAATCAATTCTTCCATCTTTAAATCACTTCTTCCAGCTCTCCATTAATATTCAAAACATCAGCATATCCAAAGAGTTAATACAGACAATTTGAAGTTCTATCATTGCACAAATCTTGCATATTCAATAAACTCCACAAAGAAAAAACAGAAACAGTAAATCACTTCCATAAAATCTCCGTACAGATGGCAGAAAAACCTGCCATGCAACCATGCAGATTTTTAATCATACTGTTACTTTTTAATACAAGAATTCTAGATTCTTTCATTGTATTTTCAGAAAGATGAGTCTAATTCTATAGGATGCTGCTATTCCCTGAAAAACAGTAACTGCTAATTTCTTGTGCCACTGAAGTCAGTGGGAAATTTAATCTTTAAAATCAATGTAAAGAGTTATGAAACCCTCTATCTCCTATTAAGTCTAATTGTTGTTACATGCAACTGACTAAGTTGATGTGACTCAGTCTGTTCTTTAGATTTGCGAGATGTAACAGTGCTGCTGGTTTCAATGGCAAAACAAAAAAAGGTTCAAAAACTCGAACATTCCTTGCACAAGATTTCACATTCATATGGCAAACAGAACTGTTTGAATTAGCAAGCATAAAAAACCAACCCAAACACCAACAACACCCCCCAAAACCACAAAAGATTTCTTTGAACCAGCCTACTGCTACAAAATCAATTTATCTAATTGAAATGACACAATTTTGTGGGAAAATCCAAAGTGTGGGGAAAATTTGAATATTAAGAGTAAGAATTTGTGAAAAGTGACTGCTGATTGATGACACTTGAAACAACATTCAATAGGAGAATTTCCATTTTTATCTTAATGAAGTTTTAACCCTGCATCAAAGCATAATTGAATTCTGTTTCATCTGTCTCTTGCCACTTACATTTTGTATTTCTTTAAGAAGAGGTCATGTGTACCCCCCAGACAGAAGGAGATACTGTTATTCTCTTGCAATGTAAAACACTGGCATATGCTCAGGGAACAAATTTCAGGATAAATCAGTAGGAGTGACAAAGTAATAGCAATAAGTGAGAAGACTGCAGTGACAAGAAGAGAAGCTACCAGCTAGACTTCAGATGAGAAGATGGGGGAATGGAGAGAAATCTTCCTAGGGGCCACAGCAGACCAAATGTGACAGTTAAAGCAGTGACCAAAACCAGTCACAACAGGAAGGATCTATGTGCAAGGACATGATAGGCCAGTAGAGTTTTGGGGTATTTTTAATTCTATGCAGTCATTGATTGCTTGTACAAAGTACCACCAAAAATGTAAATAATCTTAATGAGCAAAGCAGCTTCCAGCCACAAATTGCTCCTCAATTTTAAGTGCAGCTGGGAACTCCTACGAAAAGCTTTTATCTTGGACAGTACAATCCATCTCCTGATGGAGGCAGCAAATGGAGGCAGCACACACATTTAAAAGTCATGTAGTTCCTTCTCTTCATATACAAGCAGCAAACAGTGAGGGAGAAGTCACTGAATCCTCCTTTCCCCTAATCCATGCCCAAAAGATGCTAAAGGGAATGCAAAATGCTCTCCAAAAAGAAAGGACTGTATAGCAAATGGGACGGATACACGCAACAAAGTTCTCCATACTGTTCTGTGTCCCAATCTCAAGCTAGACACTGTCAGCGTCTAGTTGTAAATCCACGCAAGACCTCTAGGAAGTAGGTTAGCACCTTCAACATTTCAGACATGTCCAAAACAAGGCACAGAGAAGTTAAATGAAAACACAATGCCTCTTTTAATAACTTCAATTTACCTGATCCCATATGTTTTGAAAATACATAATTGTAGGCTTGCCAAATTGAACATGAGGAAGATCAAACTGATCACATAAGATAATGACCCAACTGATACGCAGATTCTTTCATTTGAAAAAGAAATAAACCTTAATAGTAATTACATCTGCCCCATGATTAACTGCAGCTGTCCAATGAATTCCTCTCAATATGCACAGTATGTAAGGGCATGTACACTCTCATTAAAGTAGAGATTTTTCCAGTGCACAAACGTGAAAGATTTCTGGAAACTAATGAGTGCAGAACTGTGACTGAAAACTCCAGTCATACTACTGCTATTATACTGTACTAGTAACAACTAGATTCTAGGTCTATGCACATCACACAGCCTTTGAAATCCAGCATCAATCATGTTTTTATCTTGTGAGAATCAGTTAACAAGTTCTGAAGTCTTAGTATCTGCTTTTCTTGGCAAACCAATCTGAAAGTACATGCATTTGGGAGGTTTTTTTCAATCATCACAAGTAATCTACAACCAGATGAATTAAAGGTGCTGCCTTGGTTTTTGGGCAAATCATGCTTAGGGTCCCTGTAACTTCTCTTTACTTTAAAGCACCCAAAGGAAGAGGTTAAAGCATTAGAGGAGTTAAGAGGTCTGTGTGCAGATGCAGGGCTGTGATCTTGTTGGGATCATGGAGACAAGATAGGATAGCTGACATGTTCAGTGTTGCAATGAAGGGATACAGGCTCTTCAGGAAAAACAGGTGAGAAGATGGAGTTACCCTCTACATGAGAGAACAGCCAGAATGCATGGAGCTCTGCCTGCAGATGGATGGATGATGAGCCAGCTGGGAGCTCCTGGGTAAGGACTAAAAGCAAACCAGTATGTGTGACACTGTTGTGGGTGTCTGCTATAGGCTGCCAAACCAGAAAGAACAAGTGGATGAGGCCTTCTACAGACAGCTAGAAGTAGCCTTGTATTTTCAGGCCCTGGTCCTCACGGGGGACTTTAACCACTCTGGTATCTGCTGGAGGACCAACACAGCGCAGCATAAGCAATCCAGGGCATTCCTTGAGAGCACTGATGACAACTTCCTGACAAAAGTAATAGAGGAGACAAGGAGAGGTGCTCTGCTGGACCTCATGCTCACAAACAAGGAATGACTCACTGAGGATGTGAAGGTCAAATGCAGCCTTGGCTGCAGTGACCATGAGATAGTATAGTTCAGGATCCTAAGAGAAGGGAGCAGGGCAAAAAGCAAGATCACAACCCTCAATTTCATGAGAGCAGGTTCTGGCCACTTTCTGGATCTGCTTGGTAGAGTCCTGTAGGATAAGGCCCTGGAGGGAGCAGGGCCCAAGAAAGCTCATTGATATTCAAGGACGACTTCCTCCAAGCTCAAGAGCAGACCATCCCAACAAGCTAGAAGTCAGGCAAACATTCTAGGAGGCCTGCATAGATGAAGAAGGACCTTGTGGCAAAGCTCAAACATAGAAAGGGACTATACAAAGGGTGGAAGCAGGGACAGGTAACCTGGGAGGAAAACAGAGACATTGTCCAAGCAAGCGGAGATGCAGTCAGGGAAACCAAAGTCCACCTGGAGATGAATCTGGCTGAGGTAAGGCTGAAGTACTGAACGTTGTCTTCATTTCAGTCTTTACTAGTAAGGTCCATGGTTTGGAATAACACAGGCCCAAGCTTGCTTTCTCTAGTATGCCCAGAAGCTTACCTTCTTGGACTCTGTTCAGTATAAAGTGCAAGTGTACAGAACATGTTATCTAAATTATGTATAAAAACTGTTCAAAGTTTCAATTGGTTATTTCCAATCCAAGTAAAAGCCATGTTTATAATATTTAACCCTTCATTTGCAATAACAATCTTAAAAACCAATTTGAGTAATTTACTTCAAAATTTTGATGGTTTACACAAGACCATCTACCACAAATCTATGCAAGCAAGAATTAACCAGGACCAAACTCATGGAAATAAATTCTGAATGTCTTCATGAAGAGGCTCCAATCACTGGCAGGATCAAAGAATCATTAAAAAATAAAGGGGAGACTGGCAGGAATCTCAAGTGATCATCAGTCCATCTCCCAGGCCCAGAAAAAAATCCTAATATATATGATGGCAGATCCACTATTTCTAAGTGGTGAACATTAACACATCCTTAATGTTAGAAAGTAGTTGCCAACATTTAAGCTCATATTTTACTTTGTTAATGAACTAATGGAGAAAAGTATACCTTTCAGATATCAGCTATCAATAGCTTCCATTTCCAAGACTAAGTATTTCTGTAGACATCTCTTGAAGGCTACAGCCAATTTTTGTCATGGCAGTTCCAGTTTCCTCTCTTCACATTCTTGCTACAGTGTTTCTTCTCGCTTTGCATTCAGTGAAGAACTGCTAATTTGTCCGAGCTGGCGTGTTATTACACCTTCTATCCATTCTGTGTTAGGATGATTCATACTTCTGGAGTTACTGTTTCTCTGAAGAACTACCAGGTCTCCATAATTCCTTTTTCTACTTAGGGCTCATTTCCATGCAGTCTCTTTCTGTGAACTCTAAATTTAAGTAAACTGTGAGCTTTATTAATGTTTGGAGGCCTTTGATTAACTCTTGATTCTAACAACTGTTTTGGTCAAGACACTCAGGTTTATTGCAACTGCACAGAATCAGAAAAACTGAAGACTGAAAGCTTTCGTAAATATCAGGACTCAAAACACACTCTTTTACATAGGTGTGTTCTTCACTGTAGTTTTAAGAGACCCAGTTAAGACTGTTGTCTATGAGACTAAACATTTCTACAAAAACACAGACACAAAAAGAGAAAGCAGACCGTTTCCCTACCTGCATGGCTTACAAATACAAGTCAAACCAGTACACTGAAATTGCTAATCGCAAGTACAGGTTATTGAATAAAACATTTCTGAATTAATTACAGCTTAATTCTGAATTTCTCAATTATTCTGAACAGATGGATACATACGGCAGGAACTCCAGCCTAAAGAGGCAGAAGGTCAAAACAACATTCAATTCTCTGATAAGGATACCTCACAATCTTCCCAAATACCTGAAGTTCCTTGGCAACTGCCAAAATTCAAGAAGTTTCACAAACATAAAGGCTTCCCTAGTTAATAAATTTTGATACACTTCCAGAATTCTCTACATAAAGCTCTGGACAAGCTCTTCCTTTCACCTGATCAGCTAAAAACCCTAGATCTTAAAACAAAAGAAGCCAGAAATATTTCATCATTCAAGAAGGCCAGTATAAGACTTCTGCATTTTCTTGTGGATTCCAAACTTGATTCCCCGTGTCCCGTCCCCCATTCCAGTTTGGATTACGAAGCAAAGTAGAAATTGCACTCATAAAGGAAACACTAAGCGTAGAAAATATTTTTCTTTGTCTTATTCAAGTCAATGCATTTACTTATGATGCAGAACTACTCCTTGAAGAGTATCATTAGTTCCATAGGAGTTACAGAACAACAGTACTCCTCATAAATAATTCTTGAAAAGAATTCTTCTATAAAACATGTAAACTGTAAGATTATTTTATCCTCATGCACATTCATATTCCTATGTAAACTGAGCCACAGTTATCACACTGGGGAGTAAAAGCCATGTTTTCACATAATGCAAAGGTCTGAAGTTAAACACAACACATTTCCATCCACTGTCAAAAAACATTCCTTGTCAATCTCAGCATTTTGAAAACCAGTCCATGTTTGGACAAGCACTCCACACTGAACTCTTTTTGAATGATCTTTCTATAAATTAACATTTGGCTTGCAACAGATGAAGTGATTACATAACTGTAAAACATAACTGAAATGTACCTTGAAGATTCATTGCATTTGGCACTGCCACATAAGCATTAAGTCTGAATAATTCCAACTTTCCTGTTCAAGCCTTGACAGCATATGAACACCAAAATAAAAAAAAAAACAAATCAGGCAATGAACTTAGTCAGCTTCTGACTTATGTGACTGAACAAATGAAATGAAATTACTGAATTCCATTTTTATAAGATATTGGCCTTGTATTGCTGGAAAACCCTAAATTTTATTGAGTTTTGTACAGACTCGCTCTTTTTAGTAGGGATTTTTGGTTTGGTTTTGTATCAAAGAGGAAGATAAATTCTCTACTGTGTCACAGAAATGCAGTGCAAACAGTTTCAAATACTGCCAGATCACTGTCTCTTCAAGTAAGCCTTCAGAGCAACAGTGCTTTAACAAATAGTCCCCTAGCATAATTTTCTACAGTTCAATGAGCCTTAGCAGAAGCTTTGCAAGTCCCATCTCACATTGATAAAAAGGAAACTGAAACCATGCATCCAACAACCCCGTAAAGTCACAGTACCTTGCTCTTTGTACTATTTACAGGAGGTGCATGCTAACTACGTGTTGAACTACCTGGCATTAGTGTTTTAGAGGTACAACATCAAACACTACCATCTCCTTTTTTGCATGGTTTTATCACCCCACAGTATTTCTTCTGACTGTTTTGTTATTTAACTAGCAACAGACAGTTCAGTGTTTCAGTCATACACCAAATTTGATTAAGTACTAAATGAAGACTTTGCACAACCTTAATTCACAAGTCATAAAAACAAAGCCCAAGACAAATGCTAGTGACCAAACATGACTGAACTGTTAAGGTACAACTGACATTTTTTTTGAAGAATGTCATACCCTGACAGTACCAGTCTCTCCCTGGTGCAGTACCAATTGCAACAGTAGTTCCTAGTATCTGCTCAAAACTGACCAAAAAAAAAAAAAAAAAGTTAAAGCCCTGAGAATACCTTCTGCCTCAGGAATATGGAAAAAAAAACTCCATACAGCTATGCATAAGATCATGTTAGCAACACTGGATTAAAAACAGATCAACATTTGGGGTCTTTCAGAACCAACCCTCCATTATTATTTTTTTTTTTTCCAGGTCACTAAAAAGAAGGCAGTGGCTTTATATGTTTCAGGAGTTTTGTGACACATCAGGGCTGCAAAGGTAATTTGATGATGGCAATCTTCTTCCCACACAAATGCAGCAGCTCACAAGTGTAAGCACTTGCATGCATACAGGTGCAGGGACTGCTTTTCAGAGCAGAAAAGACTGGACACACTCATCCCAACACCCTGCAACAACCTTCAATCACCAATCGTCATCCAAATCCAGATTCAATTGGCTGAAACCCTTTACAGGTAAAGGTTACAGTAACAGCTCTAGAGGGACTTCACTCATTTCCTTGTCCTACATCTCCTGTAATGTCATGATTTTAAAGGAAAATAACATACTAGAAAAGATACACTAACAAACCAAAACAAAACCACACACACCCACACACAGTTTACAGTGAGAATGTGTACCTAGACACCTTGCCAACTAAGGCAGACTAACAGAGCCGATCATGTACAATATGGCTTTGTTGGAGGGTTGCTCGTGAAAAACAGGCAATAAAAATTTGTAACTTATTACCATGATAGCTTAAAAATCAAACATAGTGAACCGCCTGCCATAAACCAAAGGACTGATATATGGGGAATGAAGAAATTTCTGATTCCAATAGCCAGCTGTTCTCTAGAATTTTTTCAGAAGAAAATAGTATAAAGCCCATTGCAACTTATACAGCAAACTGACAGGAAGCTGCTGGAGTAGCAGGAAAAGCAAATGAAGTAACATATAAATATGTAGATAAGTAGCAAGTCTCTATCTGCAATACTATTGGTGCTTGGAGTTCAGCTTTGCCTCAGGTTTGTTCTGTGATTTTGGGCAAGTCACATAGACCTGTAGATACGTTTAGATAAAGATATTTGCTCTCAAAGCACTTTAATCCCCAGAGATGAAACATTATATGAAACGTACATGTTGATATTTACAGCTTACGGTCCTCTAATGACTGCTGAAAATCCAACAAAAACCCAACCAAACACACACAAACAAACAAAAAACCCAAACAACTCCCCCAAAACTTACTTGCAGAAGCGTTCCATGAATATTATTCTGTCGTATGCAAGGACTAGTAGAGTCTGGAAGCCCCTCCAGCAAGGACAGCACTGTATGTGGTACTTCATATACCGCAACAAATGGAACAAGGGCCCGACCTGACATTTCACGTGAACGGTAGACAGGAGAGTGCCCACACCTAGAAAAAGGAGAAATACCTATTTTTTGTCATCCAGCTGCAACCCACTGGTGTGACTAAAAAAAACAAAGGACAATCCAATGAAAACTTAAACACATTTCTCACAAATCAAATGTACAGCCTTTCTTCTCAGTAGTGAAAGAGTATTTGCCCCAAAACATGTCATACTAAAGCTACGGTGGAGGCTTTTTTTCCTTCAGAAGTTCCTGCATTTACATGAAGTAAAAAAAAAAAAAAAAAAAAGGAAAAGATGCATTTATGCCATGAAGCATGTAAGTATATGGTCCTGTTCCATCTTTGTTGATGTTTATGTTACTTACTATACAGCAATCATACTCAAACATATTACAATTTTGACTTAAAACTATTAAACACCATGTTCATAATCGGATGTTTCCTTAATCAACATGGTCTAATTGAATTTTAGGCTATATCTCCTATTGGTTTTTAGAACATATTTAAAGACAGGAAGCAAAAGACACATTGGAAAATAATCTTCTATTATTTATAATTAGTAACTAAAAAATAAATACTTATTAAAAATTAACTGGTAAGACTCAGGATTGCATATAAAACACAGGCCAGAAAGAATCTTTCATCTTTTCATGTTATTAAGGTTTTAAGTGGCTATAGATTTATGAATATACAGACAATTAACTATTCAGCTGTATTAACACATTAACCAGCTGTATACTACTTCAGTAGCATGTGTAATGAGTTGAAGTGAATAAAACTCTTTTATCAACCAAAAGTAGGTTAGGCTAAGTCTTTCAGAGCCAGAAATTCTTGCATGTGTCAATTTTTGTAAGGCAGGTACAATTTAGCCACCTGCAATTTCAGACAACTGAGAAAGTTACCACAGTGTTTAGAAACAAATGGCCAAATAACTTCAGTGATGTAAAATGCAGTATGGCAGAAGTTATGCTCTGATACCTCCCAGCTGATTGTGGTGACCCAGAGAGATGGCCTTCCCTCCTCCTACCTTCTCACCCTTTTCCTGAACTGCTTCTCATATATTTTCAGTTTACAAAATCACATGTAGTTGAGATTATCCCCTGCCAAAATGGACAAACCACTTTTAAGCTCTCCCAAACAAGCCCTGCAGGGTCATGCCTGCATATTTAAAAATAGAAATTAAATGAAAAGGTATTCTAAGGTTTCATATATCTCTAGCAAATTTAAATCAATACTCAAAGTAGTTGTTTACTTTAGTTGACATCAAAGAAATACAGAAAACATTTTCCATATTGAACTAGCAACTGAATTAATAGGGTTTTGAACACAAGACAGTAAACAGCAGTTTAGGACTGTAATTCAAATAGCCTAACAGTTCTGACATTTTAGTCATGTTAGGCCATGGTATGCCTGAAAAACACAGACCTCATTCAGAGGAAGTAGAGAGCTATGCTACCCCTGAATGACAGGCTTTTGTGGGAATTTTCATTTTTGCAGTATGGCCGCATGTTCTATCCTCCATCTCCCCAGGTCTTCCCTCATGGGGAATGATTTGGAGAAAGACCATTGCACTTCCTTTTCAAAGACTGGCTGTCCTTCACAACAGGATGCAAAATCAGAGCAGTCACAACTGGAGGCTCTTCCATACAGAAAAGCTTTAATTCTGTATTGACAAAGTGCAAGAAGAAAGTCAGCCTAGCTCTTAATAAAAAGCTTCATTTTTTTTTAAAGACAAAAATGTTTTCAATCTACTGCACAGTAAAACTGGAGAAGTGATTTGTCTGCAACCATTCCTTTATTTCTGCTAAATCATGTTCTCTTAACCAAGAGATTCTCACATGTAGATGTTCTTTCCAAACACAAGCAACTCTGATACTGTAATGAATGTCTAGTCTTTAATAAGCTATAACTATATACTCAAGAATGTTCTTTGCTTTGTTCATGACCTTTTACAAATCCCAAGGAATCTGACGTCTTCAAAAGGAAGAATGGAAAAATGGGTAAAATGCCAGGGTTTCCTCTAACTTGTGCAAGGGTAATTTCCAACACTATGTGCTTCACAGGGGGGGTTCTCCTCGAACATGATGCAATGAATTAGAATGGAATTCTGTAGGTTTTTTCCTAGTAATAAAAAATGGAGTTGAGAACAATTTTTAGATAACCCAACTCTAACTCTGTTGTCTTGTAAAAACTGAATTAAAGACTTATAACACATGCACATATGTACATGGAGATACAGTATTTTACATATCAAATTTTGTTCCATGCTGCTATTTTATCAAATTTATTATGGAAACAGAAGAGACTGCTCTATATTTAGAAAGAAGAAAATAACTTCATATTACCAGAAAAATTGTCTCAGCTGTCTAGTCTGGGTCCACAACAGAGGCTGCCACCTCAGTATTTAGACTGAATGTCCGTAAGGCAAAAGTGCAATTCTCAAAACTACCAACAACTCTAATCTTCACCTCTCCTCATGCCCCAAATTCATGTTGTCTATAAGAACCTCAGCAGCTGAGTATTACCCCACACAAAGGCCTAACTCAGACCCTCAAATTAGGTTCTGCTTCGCACTTTGAGGATCCTAAATCAGGAGGCAATAACCTTCTCCTCATCCCCACCCAGAACAAACAACACAGGTGCCCAGCGGGTGGAAAAATCACTCAGAATGAAGGGGACCCAATTCTGCAACTTTCTATGCCTGAGGAAAATGCAAACCCACAGCTACTACCTGCGCAAAGGGTAACCCAGCCACCAACCTGCTACTGTACTAAACACCTGCTGTACATTAAGCAAACTTCTCACACTACAGATTGCTACACAGGGCACAGCGTAATCACAAGAACTGACATCTTAGTGGAAACCCTCAGAAGACCAATCCCACAAAGTCATTACTAAGGAACAAAAGCATCACAAAGTTTAAGAACAATAAAGTATCTGCTTTATAGGAACACATATGAGAACACAAAGAAGGTATTTCACATTGGCAAACAGCTTCACAAATCTGAGGGGTTAACATTCTGACTGTTTCTTCTCCCCCTTTTTTTATACAAAATTAATTTTTAATATCTCATAATACTAAAAAGAAAATTGGTCACCCCCCCAAGAAACAGTACTGATAACATTTCAAAAACTCTCCTCCTTTCACATACACATGCAAGATATCATACCAAGTCACCACTAGTGACCTATCCCTGAACTTCTGCATACCCTAAAGGCACTTAATGTGTACATCTCTCATGTTTTGAAGGAACTTGGCTTCATTCCTTAATCATCCAAGAAGTTTGAGAACAATGTCAAAATATACACTACTTTTTCCATAACCTGTAACAGCATCCCAGATTGAGAAAAGGCAGTTTTGATTTTTACTGGATCCCACTTAAATATAATCTCTTACCTGTAAATAAAACTAAACAGGATCAATTGTCAAAAAGTTAGAGGTAGAGTGAAAGCAAATAAAACAACTGAGTAACACAAAACAACAATCTAACCCAATGTAGCAATTTTTTTTTTTATACCAGCCTCCAAGATCAACTACACACCTTGACACTAAGTCCACCACCTATATTCTTAAACATTTATTTTATCTAGGATTTAGCAAGAGCTATGGGAAGCAACATCACAAGCTGTATCAAGAAAAATCCTTACACAATTACTGCAATCACTGTAACTCAGTTTGTACCTGCAGCAAAAACTAGCAGCTTAAGGAAAGAAGTATTTTAAGGCTATGAAATTATGCTGGCTACTCTTCCTGCAGCAGTTTAACATGCTGCCATCCCTGAGATTAGTTTCCCTTATGTGGTAGCAGTTGCCTTGCCAGGACACTGGCAGAACAGGACCTCCATCCTTGGCCACTTCACCATCCAGACTCTGAGCTTCATCTGCCAACAACATGACTAAAATCTGCCACAGGCTGCCTCTTCTCATCTTCTCAGCAGGTAAGTACAAGCAATGGAGTCTTGCATCTGTTAGGGCAGCATGTACATGTGTGCACACCTGTATTTAAAACTGTTTCATTTTCTTTGATTTGAAAAATAGTTGGGGGGTGGAGTGGTGGAAGAAGTGTCTTCAGTATGTGACACTTTCTTTAGATGCAAATTGTGTATAAATAGACTTTAGAATCTAAGCAATATCTAAAATGTTGTCATATGTAAAAAAATACAGTATGCCAACCCAATTTTATTATCTCTCAAGGTAGCAACAAACAATGAAACTTGCAAAATCTTCATGTGATATCCTTCTATTAAATTCTGAGGGCTATTAACAACTGTTGAAGTAGTATTCCACATTGAACTCAGTACTGTTTATCTAGGTGCATGAGGTATTGGATGTAAACATGTTTATTTCAAACAGTCCATGATCAAGAACAAAAAGTCAATAAATCTGAGGTTTCACTTTGTGTAACTGTAGATTCAATGCATTTCCACTGCTCCGTTCCAGCTTTAATACTTAGATCCTGAATAACCCTCCTAATTGACATAATTTATGACCAACTCTCATAAGGCACAGAGATTCCATACTCCTCTGCACATATCAAAGCATCTAATTTATTACTCTGCCTACAAACAACAAAGCACTAGCTGTAAATAAAAACAACTTAAACTTAAAAAAAACAAACAAACAAAAAACCCCAAACCTGGAGGTGTTTCCTATGTGCTTATTTTTCTCCCTTTCTTATTACTCCCCCTCAACAGACCTTGTATTACCAAAATTAACAAACCAAATAAGGATTAACTTCTATATGAAGGTCACAGAAACAAATGATTAGAATTAATTTGAAAAATCACACCTGAATAGTAGCTGAAAATATGTCCATTATATTAAGTAATACCTACAGTTGTTAGAAGAATGATTAACAGGGAGAAAAATCTCTATTTCCACGTTTACTGGATGTTGTCACAGTGATCTGTGCATTACTAATTATGTCACTGCTTATTAACAATACAGTTCCTGCAGTCCTATAGACAGTACTGCAGCATCACAGCTTTGTTTTCCGCTGAAATACATTAAAATCCATTGCCTTTACAAATTGTTGGAAGAGAGAATTGGGAATAGCAGCTGTGAAAATGGAACTGAATCAACAGGACAACACGCTGAAATACGAGGAAGGGAACACTCTGCAGAAGGTACCTCTGATCTTCTAAGTCAAACCAAGTATCCTATGGCCATCACAAAAAGAGTTTGGGAGAAGAGGCTGCATGAGGCAGGAAAGGCACAATTGCAATCCAACTCTGTCTGCTAGTTAAAACATTTTAACAGCCTCTAGGGATTTTAAAAGATAAAACTGATTAAAAACAAATCAATAAGTAAAAATCAAATAGATTATATCCTTTAAACCCTGGAGCTAGTTATGCCACAAGGCCCTAACAAATGCACTGGCAAGAAAAAGTTGTAATAAGGCTTCTGTCCGATTCTATATAGACATAGTAAGTTGTATGAGAAAGAGGTTTTCTCTTTCCTCCACCATGCAGCTAAAGTTCAAGTCATGTAATCAGTTCTGAAACAAGAATTGAAAACATGAAATTACATTAGGGGAAAACATAGATAGGGATCACAGAGAAAAGTATTTAGCAACAGATCCAATTCCTATTAGAAACAGTTTGGTTATTAAGATTCAAGAGCATTGTACCATCTGTATTAAATGAAATAACAAAAAAAAAGAAAAAAAAGAAAAAAGAAGAAACCATCTTTTTGGAAAAAATTAATCATGATTATGTACTAGCTCATTCTTTTCCCTTCAAGTTCTCTGAGAGATTAAATTTAGCTTTCAAATTGTATTGGGTTTCTGTGGCAAGGTTTTGGTGGCGGGGGCGGGGAGGGGGGTGTTACAGGGGCAGCTTCTGTGAGAAGCTGCTGGAAACTTCCCCTGTGTCCAACAGAGCCAATACCAGCCGGCTCTAAGACAGACCCGCTGCCAGCCAAGGCCGAGCCCATCAGCGATAGTGGCAACGCCTCTGTGATACCAGATTTAAGAAGGGAAAAAAGTTGGGGGACAGAGAGAAACGGCAGCCAGGGAGTGAGGACATGTAAGAGAAACAACTCCGCAGACACCAAGGTCAGTGAAGAAGGAGGGGGAGGACATGCTCCAGGCGCCAGAGCAGAGATTCCCCTGCAGCCCGTGGGGAAGACCATGGTGAGGCAGTTTGTCCCCCTGCAGTCCATGGAGGTCCATGGTGGAGTAGATCTCCACCTGCAGCCCGTGGAGGACCCTACGCTGGAGCAGGTGGGTCCCTGAAAGAGGCTGTGACCCCGTGGGAAGCCCACGATGGAGCAGGCTCCTGGCAGGATCTGTGGAGAGAGCCCACGGAGCAGGTTTTCTGCCAGGACTTGTGACCCCGTGGGAGACCCACGCTGGAGTAGTTCGTGAAGAACTGTAGCCCGTGGGAAGGACCCACATTGGAGAAGTTCGTGAAGGACTGTCTCCTGTGGGACGGACCCCACGCTGGAGCAGGGGGAAGAGTGTGATGAGTCCTGCCCCTGAGGAAGAAACAGCAGCAGAGACAACCTGTGATGAACTGACCCCAACCCCCATTCCCTGTCCCCCTGTGCCACTGGGGGGGGTTAGGTAGAGAAGCCGGGAGTGAAGTTGTGCCCGGGAAGAAGGGAGGGGTGGAGGGAAGGTGTTGTGAAATGTGGTTTTATTTCTCACTACCCCACTCCGTTTTGATTTGTAATAAATTGAGTTCATTTTCCCCAAGCTGAGTCTGTTTTGCCCGTGACGGTGATTAGTGAATGATCTCTCCTGTCCTTATCTCGACCCACAAGCCCTTTGTTATATTTTTCTCTTCCCTGTCCAGCGAAGGAGGGGGGAGTGATAGAATGGCTTTGGTGGGCACCTGGCATCCAGCCAGGGTCAAACATCACACAAATGCAGTATTATATGTTTCCAAGCAAAGAGAGGTCCAAAAATTGCTATAAAAAAATACACTCATGCTTCCACATAATTAACATAACTTGGACTTCCATACTGGGGATAGAACAGCAGGACAGTACCTGATCATTAATGTGAGAGTAAGGTTTCATGGAATATGAATAGTAATTTGCTATACATGTATATAGTGTTCCTTTTGTTCATTTATTGATTTGCTTGTTTTGTGTTTTTCTTTTAAGGAAACACAACTATTTCCATTTCATTAGATTTCTGTGCTTCTTAGCAATTAAAGTATCCAAAGCATTTAATTTTTAAAACTTATTTCATTGTGGAAACCTGTAATTGATCTGAAGATAATTTCAGATTAAGAACAAAAAAAGTAAGAATAAAAAAAAAAAACCACAGAATAATCTGAGTTTTGATATAGCATCTCAGTATTTACCTGACAAGTAGAAAAACATTACAAAAGTATCAACAGTTTGCTGGAGGTTTTAGATTCACAATCAAGACGTGAATGTAGTCCATAAAATATCTGAACATAACCATGGACAGAAACAGATCAAGTATAATTTCAGGTTACTTATGCAGTACTAAACCTGCAAATTTGCATCTTTTTCCCTTAAAGTGAAGTTAATGGTTGCCCAAACTTCAAGTCTCTTTATGCATTGTGTTAAGTATTTTATTCTTCAAACTCTGGCAATTAAGATAAAACCTTATGTATTTCTAAGGGCAGTGTTTTCCACACAAGCACTTAATGAATCAGAGTAGCTGTAAATACTGCTGGAAGTATGTAAGCAAAGTGCAGACTTCTATTTGTGAAAGCTGTCCACAAGCTATGCCAGGAGTTCTTTCTCCATATATTTCCAAGGGCCTTCTAGGAAGAATTTACAGACATTTCTTTCTTCTTGTCACCAAGAACTAGGTTATTGTAAAAAGTGGCCAACTGATACCAAGCTGAATCAACAACAGAAACTTGAATTGTTGTGGTTCAGTCAGCCAACAAACTAAGATCTCTAAGGTGTAAACCTATGAAAACTGTTACTGTGCATAAACTTTAGACCAACAGATACATATTGTCTTCAAATGGAGATTTGCTATAGAACATGCTGACACAATTTAAATAGCATCTCTTTTCTTGCATTCCCATCAAGAAATCTCAAATAGTATCTCCAAGTAGCTAACCTCTAGGTTTAACTATTTGCTGAAGTCACATGAGGTTAGAGCCTCCTTTCGTCAGTTTTTGGTTCATAGTATTCTAGAGAAAAAACAACTGCTCTTAACTCAAGGTCACATAAAAGAAAAATTTTCATTCACAACCATATTTCAACTTTGTTTATTTGTGAGAAGTTACTATGATGTTTCACAACTGCAGAATAATGGGAAGAAACACACACCACTTACTACCAAACCAGTTAGGAAAAAAAAAACCACAACAAAGAATGTAGACAAACTACTTTCTGTCTTAGTAACTGCATCATTACTTTGAACTCTATGAAAGGGAAGTTGAATGTATAAATCAAGTCTCAGCACCTTGTGATGATTTAGAAAGCTTCAGCTGATTGTAAACAAGAAAGCAACACGAGGAATTTTCAAAGCTTATTATCAGACCCATGAAACCAACCAAAGGATCTGGGTTCTCAAAGACACCCTTCTTTCAGCCATACCACCAAAAGTAGCTAGCCCATTGCCTAAAAGCCTTCTCAATATTGACTCTTCTCAAACTCAGACTGTTCTTTTTAAATAATACTAGCTTTTAAAAATATAATTAAACTTGGTTTTCCTTGAGATACCTACTGTCCTCTGCAGAGTTAATGCATTATTTCTCTCCATTTTCATGCTCCTTCCTGCATATACTTTTGCAGAACAAGCTAAATGTTACTGTTTGGCTACTTGACGAGCCACGTACTTACTGGCTAATTTTAAGTATGTAAATGAATAATACAATTACTTCACTAATCATGTGTTGACAGTTGAGCAACCCATCCTATTTTTTACTAGATCATGTTTCAAATAAGAAGTAGTATACATCAGATTTTAACCTAGGATCCCAGACATTGGCCCTCTTCAGGAGTCTGCAATACTGGAAGAAAGATAGCTAGTCTCAGTGCTCATGAATGCCTCTCCACTAGATATCACCTTTTACTTCCCCTGAATCTGACAGCTACCTACATTTTGTGAATATTTCCTAAATTGCTTCAGATTATAATCTAACAATCAGAAGCAAACAGATTGATGAACACAGTAAAAACTGGAATAAGGAATCAATATTGAATACCTAGGGGTTATAGTACTTCCCATCAGTGCCACTTGAACATGAAAAGAACATCTGCCCACAGTTTAAGAGAAAAGGCTGAAGAATACAGAAAGAAGGTACAAAACATACTATGATTTTTAGCTGATCAGAAGGTCTTGAAGCCTGCCAATCAGTCACTTTGCAGTTTTCTCTAGCACTACAATTTGAACTTAATCAAAATGCAAAAAAAAATCACAGTTTACCATTTCTCATTTTAAAATGTTAACTAAAAGTCTGAAAACCTTCTTATTACTAAATATTTATGATGAACCATAAATATTTTTACAGATCAGTACCAATCACTATGCAATCAGGACTGCACAGAAAATAAAGTGTAAGTAGAAATGGAAGAATTCCAAGCCAGTCCCAACTCACAAGAGAGGATTTATGCTTGGAGGGGAAAAGCATTCTTCTCCCTCCCTCCTTCTCCCCCAGCCAAGCACAACCTCCATCTTGGATGCCAAGCAAGAGATTTAGCACTACAAAATACAGTAAGAATCTAAAAAACAATGTTATGTTTTAGGTGTGTACGTTGCTCCTTTTTCCAAATACATATACCAGCTCATGTATTTTGGGAACCTTGGCTATAATGAAAAGGGTATCTGTCTCCATATTGCAATGACAGGTCAGCCCCACAAACTTCCCCAAGTAAGGACAGGATATTCCAATGGATTAGAGCCTGCTCCTGGTATCACAGGGATTCCAAATAATAAATTATTGCAGGCAGTTATTATACTAAGCAGTTATACTGATCAGACATTAGATTAAGAAGAAGAAAAACAAAAGACAAAGGAAAAGAACAGAGACCAAAGACCAAGAAGATGTGCATATGATATGGAAAGCCAGGAAGATGCTTTCCTTGAATCTTAGTGTCTGTCATTAACTAACAGTCACAGTAATTATCCTTCTATATTAAAGACAAGCTCACTTGAGTCCAAAAC
>JANZLQ010000057.1:5468728-5502846 GCA_026212715.1 Elanus axillaris | reverse complement strand
GTGGTAGATGGAGGGGGGCAGGAGGGGGAAAAGAACAGCTGTAAAGGACTAGTGCTTCCCACTGCCACCTACCCTCGTCCCGGACTAAAAACAGCATCAGGGGATTTTGAAATTTAGCTCCTTCATCTTACAAAAAGATGCAAGTTACAAAATTCTGCACAAGAAAACAGTGTCTATATCATAACTGTCTTAATTTCATGGAAATATGTTTACACCTCTATTTAAACTGTCCTCAAGACAGTGAGTTTCTTCAATGACTTGCAACATAACATACCTAGGAGCAACACTGCTTTGAAATCTATTTGAAAAAGTTTTAAAGGGGAAATTTCACTAAGAATTAAAAAGTTCTCTCAAGTAGAAGACAAGGCACACCCAAAGAATTAAAAAAACCAAAAAACTTAAGTCGTCTGACATTTAAAGCTAATTTTTTTAAAAACTTATTAAAAGATTAAAAAGTCACACTCCTAAATAAGGCTAGACTTCAATTACTGAAAAGTATCCAAGTCAATATAGTAATATGTGTTTTACTCCTTCAGAGCATTCAGCCTAGAACATTTAACACTAAACAAACACTCTGTCAATGCCATGGTATGAGAGGACATAAGGTAACTCAAATTTAGATCATTCTGAGGAGATTACAGGTCTTTGAAAGGAGGATGCAGAGGCAAAAGGGAGGTTATGTTTTTCTTTCATACTTAAAACACTGCCTCCTGATTACCTCCCTTATTAATCAAAAACATTCTGTACATTCCTTCATCTTAGAAAGCAACCACTAAAGCAGACCTATCTAGCTCTTTAAAAAAAAAAAAAAAAGTGAGGTAGTAAGTTGTGAATCAAAGCGTTCCCTTCCAAACAAAACACTGGCAAGGGAAAAGGGGAAAAAACTGATTTTTGATTACCTATCTGCAGTTCTATTAAATGCTCTAGTTCAACAGGGAGTAACAAGTATGTGCACAGAGACTGAGATTTGTCCTTGTAGCATTTAATCCTACCCATATTGTGCAATTCATCTCAGCACAGTCAGAGCAACCACAGCTCTGCTCCCACTAGATGGAAAATTCCACTCGGGCTTAAGTGAAACTCTTCAAAAGCCCAATTTGAACTCTTCCCGCTAAACCCGGTTTTGTTCAGAGGACTGCTTATTCACTTGCAAACACAGTAAGTATTCCGTTCATCCTCTCAGAGCAACAAATGAATGCCACTTCATTGTGGGCTGAGCCCTGGAAAGAGTCTGAAGATCAGTTATGGGTTATATACACCCTTCCTGTTTCCCTACCACCTAAGTGGCATCTTTCCTTGAGAGTGGTACAGCAACAGAAATGCAAAAATCTCACAGGAAAAATAAGGCAATTAAATGTTATAATTGCATTGGGCTACCATGTAACTGTATGTATACATAGTTGTTATATAATACAATACTACATTAAGCAATTCAAAGGAACATTTAATATATACAATTTAATGTCTTGATGTATAGGGCCTTTGGCACCAGGCCTTCTCTTTGATCCTCTCTAAAGTGGTTACTTCACAACAATCTTCATTACCACCTTCTAAAGAACAACCAACCAAATGAAGAGGAAAGAATTTTATTTTAGTTCATCTGCTCCTGTTGACTGGAAAATAGGAAGGGAAATAGAAGGGGGAACAGCAACATATTTACTTAGGTAAATCACCCCTATGTATTGCAACTAATGCAGAGTGAACTGAAAACCATCATGGTATTCACAGAACAAGGACATAAGGGCTGTACACAGAAAGACAGCCAGTAACAGGATATGGAGCTATGTTATAAATACATACGTTTCACCCTGCAGAATCCTTGGTATTGTCCCGACAGCCATAAAAAATGCCAATGCTTTGCTAAGTAACCCTCCAGAAAATGCATGTCTGTACACCCACATACAATTTTCTGTCTGAAATATGTAAGAATTTTATTCTAGTCTTATACCTGTATGCACAGCACTTACTGCCAAATTCAGTGGAAAGGAGACGCAGAAAACATCAACTTTATCTGCCATACCACTCCTCTTTAGGAGCACAGTTAAAGGAAGGCAGGTCCAATGATACAGGTCTCTTACATGTTTCCAGTTCTTCTTTTAAAGATTTTATTGTGTTTTTCTACTCACATCTTCTGAATGGATTTAAATACCCTTAAGAGAATAAGTTAATTAAGTGTGAAGAGTTATTCTGCTGGTGTATGTACCTTGCCAAAAGCAGTGGTCATAATGTAAATATAAAGACAAAAACAAAAGCTGTAACCAAAACCTTATCAAATGTTAATCTTCACCATTATCAGAAACTATGCTGAAACATTATATTAAAAAATAAAAATTATAAACAAGCATTCTCCAGTGTATTAATAAAGGCATAAAACCAGAGCTAATCAATGATGTAACCAACAAATAGTTTTAAAACATTTCCCCCAAAAGCATTTAAGATTCAAATACAGCAGAAACCCATTTTTAACTGTTAAACACAGTGCATTTAAAAAAATCTTACTACAGGTTTTTTCCTTTAAGAAAAAATAGTAGGTTATTATTTATTCTTACATCATAAGAAGCAAGAGATATATCACATCTGCCATGAAGAATAAGCAGACAGAGCTATTATTATTTTCTAACATAAACAGTTTAAAATAAAAATTGGAAGAACTTAGGATTACAACAACTTTATCTTGTTTCACTACTAAAGGAGCAAGATTGAGTATGGAACTTTCTCACCCTATTGCTCTGAAGCTTTCATACAGATAGCAAGACTTCCTCTCAAATACTGATTATGATCATTTCTCCTCAGTCACCACAGCCCTGTTCCCTTATCAGGCTCCCTATCCCACACCAGTGGCATATAGATTAGCAAAAATGTCTGCTGAATATCTTGATGTAACCACCATAGAAACAAAAGTTACACTGTATAAAAACTTGAAAAGTCATCTTAGAAATATCTTAGATGTAGGATATATCCATATCTTTATCTACCTATATATGAAGGTATTTATATATTGGATGGATATGGATATATAGACAAATCTATATATTTGTCATTACATTTATGTGTTATGAGCAATCATTCTGCAGGACTGAAAAACTCATCAGAAGTTTGTACAACAAATCTTGCATTGCTAAAGTCAGTCAAGCTCATTAGTTTTCATCTACCCTCCCTGTGGCAGCAATCAAACAAGTCATACAATGGCTTGTATGAGTTAATATTCTTTCTAATACCCCAAAACAAGCATCAATAATATAGGGAAGTCCAACCAATGACTATTGTTTTTTTCCTTTAAGAATTGAAGCTTAAAAATGCATTTTATAAAAAAAATCCAAAGATTCAAGAAAGAACTCTCATCACATAAAAAACAAAACCAAAATCACCTTACCTTATAATAAATGGGACAAACGGTGCCATGCTGAGTGCTGAGTAAGTGCCATCCATTGGAGATGGATACAGCCTTCCCAGAATTAAAAGCAAAAGGAACAGGCTTGGATGGATTTTCAACTCTTCAGCTTCACTGAACAAATAATTGGTAAGAAGCATTTGGTGAAAAAAGTATCCTCCTTTATGCTAGTCTTGAGACTCTTCCACACACAATACACTTCTGCATTTCTGGTTCAAGGAGGTATGCTAGGCTGATCATTGCAAAAAAGTACAAACCCTGCTGGGATCAGGCATGGCATCCAGTTCTCCTACCGCACTACTGGGGACCCCTGTATGAAGGCCCTTAAGGCTGTGCTACCTTCACTTTCCTACATTATCCCAAGCCTGCTTTATTCCTAATAGTGCTGAGCTGCCTTCACTTTTAAATAATATTAAAAAATACCACAGATAATGCTTCTCTGGGAACTGAGAAACTGAGAAAGCTGAGTTACAAAAAGATGGTTTAAAAAAAGTCAGTTTGGAAGGAAATATGTATTTAGTAAATAGCAGGCTTTAATAAACAATAGTTCTTGTCATTGACTCCAAGTGGCTACTATTCATACTGTAAAAACAACCAGAAATTCAAGTCAAAATCAACACTTCTTGATTTAGTTAATGATTAATAATAAGATACAAGCCTTAATCTGCATTAAGAAAAGCATTCAAGGCCAAAATTTCAGGAAGCAGCTTTCAATCTTTTTCAGTTTAAAGAATTCCGCAAATTTCCCAGTGATGACACCGTCACCTTTCCAAATGTCAGGTAAAGCAGACTGCTGTGCAGAATATATACATCCTCTTTTCTTTGAGCAGAGATTGCAAAACATGCAACAACTGGTGAAACTCATGCTCCTAAGTATCTACCTCAGGCCCATTAAAGAGACAGCTGAACCTCACTCGTAAATCAGCTGCTGAACTTCCACAGTTTATACCATAGAATTTTAAGAAAAAACAAAGACAGCACTGGTTTATTTTAAAAGTTCATGAACCTAGGGGTAACAGCATCAGCGTCATCCCGAATGGTATCATCTGCATTGATCAAATTGGAGCTTTCAGCCACCATTTGTGGAGTCCTTAAACAGAGATCAAGGACCTTCCCCCCAAAGTCAGTGTGTTGCAGGCTGGGAAGTGTTCATTTAGGGTTACACGAGGTCTATGACCCTGTATCAGTTAAACACGTTAGGAAGTCTCATCGTTAAACATGAGACAAACATCCAGTTTCTTTCTTTCTCTGAAACACGTATGTTCTTTTAACATCTGATCCCAGGAATGCAGCAACTACTAATTACTCAACAGTAGTTCATACTCCAGAGACTTACTGCAATGTGCAGAAGTTATAGGACAAAAGCTTTAGCAAAAGACTCTAGTAGAACTATATTGTTTCAGGAACTATTGACAAAAAGAAGAGCATCAGGGTATATGGACAGAACTCGGTTTAACCTTTTATTGCACTTCATATTTCAAAGCTTTCTTGGACACCATCTTACCTGTTCAAAGTATTGGTTACAACCTCCAACTGCTTGAGAAGGAAAGGATAAAGACTTGGAAACCTTGAGAAGAACTCCCTTCCCGTCATTCTGCAGAAGGGAATGAAGAAGAGTTACAATTAGCATTCTGCTGTAATTAGTTGCATGCCAAATACCAGTTTACTTGTTGGATTTCTGATGCTACAGTTGACAGAGAACCAGAAGAACCATACACACAGGATGAACTCCCTTCAAACAAGGCACAATGTTGTCATTAAAAATGATGATACAGTGTAGTTTACAAAAGTTAAATAACTCTGTATGTGTGCATCCTAACACTTTGTCAGCTAAACTGGTTGGGCCTTTTTGGGAAAAAGGGATCTTAGCCCCTTAATCACACTAAAAAGAAAAGATACAGCAGCTTAAGTTCTAGCACCATTTTAACAACATTCTGGTTGAATAAGAGAAGACTACACTTGCTTTAGTATGCCTCATGTACTAAATAGCTAATAAAATGTATTTAATATTGGGCATGTACTAACAGATGCTTGCATTTTACTGACATTGAAAAGCATCTCAAAATAGTAACTCTCAGAAGATCTGTAAAACACAGTGGCAGAAACATCTGACCTCCCATTAGCCCTCTTTACACAGCACTGCTTCCAGCACATAGCAGTGGTGGCATTTCCAGGCCATGTTTTCACTTGTGTAGATGGTGCAACCACATTCAAAACAGAGCAATGTACAATACCTACTGAACTCATCCCTAGCCAGAATTAGTAAGGCAGAAACATTGCCACAACAGCAAATCAATTCAAGCTAGAAAGAGGTAAGTAGAAGCCTTCTGTATTTGCTTTATAATCTTTTGATCAGATTAAGAATGGCTTCATGGTTTATAGGAAACTATTTAGCATCGTCTAAGCAAGAACCACTTAAATGTTACAGTGGGGAGGTTCTAATTAGACATATATGCTATGGAGATAAAACAGACTTTCTTTAAAAATAGGTAAATAAAAGGCCATCCATTCAGAAGAAAGCCAACTGTAGAGTTTGCTTGCCACATGATCAACAAAGATAGATACATGTTAGCATGAATCCAATGCAAAGCTTCCAGGTTTAGAAGAATAACATGATATGACGGCAGGATTGAATGTGCGTAAAAATAAGCATATAAAAAATAATCACACAAGAATAAATCAGCACATGGCAGCCATCAGACAGCTTCTTCCAGCACTCAGCTAACGTAACATGCCTTAGCCACAGGCCACAGAACAAACACAAAAAACAGATTGCGACATGGAAACAAATGCTCAAAAAGAGGTACAGGCAGCTTTCCGTAGGCACGTAAGAAGAGTGAATTGCTGTAACTAAAAGCATGACCAAGGATTATGCAGTAGCTGTTATACCTAGAAAAGATTTCAGTTAAAAAAATTTAGATGGAAGCATTTGAACTGTGAATGAATATAAATTGAAACACTAATGAGAAAAAACATCAATAAAAACATCAATTTAAAAAACCATCAATACTGATAATGAGTAGTTATTTAAGCAGAAAACACCCGTGCAGTTTCTTCTAAGAGCTTCTTAAAAGCAACTTCCATTTTTTGCACATGCATTATGTAGCAAACTGAAGATGTAAACCCAGACACAGTACAAAACATAAGATCTAAGCAAGCATATCAGTTGAACAGCCCACCTTACTGAGTTTTCATATGTAAAACATTAAGAACTTGGTATTAAAAAAAAAAAAAAGAAAATCAATCGGAAAATGCTGACACTTCCACCTTTTGTGCCACTGAGTGCATCAAGGAAAAGCAGAACTGGAGTTAAGTTTCCTATGGAATGGATGGCCACTGGTTAGAGGCTTAAGAGAGCACTAGCAGAATCTCATACAACATGTATTTTTAACAGGCCCATTTTTAATGTATTAAAATTTAGTAGCTAAGTTTGAATTGATATTAAATAATGGACCTGAATATCCACACAAAGTCTTGAAATTCTTTGTAATTACTATGGTTTCATGAATCTTTTTGATAGGGAAAGAAAATGGTAACTACTGAAGCGGCTAACTTACATAACCTCCCACTTGGTTTACTGCTCCACAGGTTACATGAGGGGAGAAGGCAGTCCAATCAAAACCATTAATCAGCACCGTCTGCAGAAAAGATGCTCAAAGGCACTTTCAGAAAAAAAAAAAAAAAAGACACAGCTGTCTGAGCAGACTGGTTGTCAAGGGATGATTTTAAAGGGCTTCCAGTTCAGAGAGGAAACAAGAAAGACTAGACAAGTACACATCAGCAGAAGTGCTGCAAAGTGAAAAGGTGTTCCCAAAAATACAGAGCACCAATTTAAGTGTGAATCCACTACCTGGGGATGTCAAGGTAGGGAGATGTGCAACTGGAGAATGAGCAGAAATCAAAACAGCTAGATAGAGTAAGACACAGAGTTATTGTTTCTTTTTTGCTTACTGACCATGCTTGTTGCTCCTGGAAACGTGTATTTGTGTACAGTAACAACAGAAAAATGCAGTGGTTCTGCTTTTCAAAAATGTTCATGACACTAAGCCACATATTTTCTATTCATTTCAACAAAAGCTACACTGCTTTGAAAAAAGAATACCAACACTTTAAGATTTGGCTCATGCATGTTACTGATATAAACAGACTCACATTTGTGCATACACACACAAATGTGAGTTAGGCTTCATAATTAATAAGCTATCCACATCTTTAAAAGAAGATAAGTCCTTGACATATCTAGAAAGGAATATATCAACTAAATGTGGACTAAAACATTCCAAAAATCACTAGCAGTTTTCATGGAACAATTTTTTTCTTCCTTTTCTAAAATATATCTGACAAAGAATGATAGGTTTAAATTAAAAATATAGATAACTATCTTTCCATTAGTCACTGACAAAGTTCAAACAGATTTTTGGCAATGCAGCTACCATAATTAAATCCTTAAAACCAACATTTTGCAGATCACAGGATTTTACACCTACTCTCCCTAAAACATGTTCAGAAGAGAAGTAACTAGGAAGAGCCTTAAGACACTAGTATTTTTCCCCATGTCCAGCTGAAATTATTTTTATATTGCTTCAGAGCTCATCTTTGACAGTATGTTCAACCACAGGCTCTGTAATAGTATTTTCTTTTTTCCAGCTAGTAACCTGAAGTAGCACCATTTCCCAATCCAGAGTTTCAAATGCAATTACTGAGACCTGAAAAACGACTAGTGGAAGGTTATTTACTGAAATAGGAAGTATGGTAATGAAACAGAAAAGTTATCAGCAGGCTGATGATGCTTATGACAAAATCCTTCTCCCCGTGTCATTTAAGTGTATAATTAAAATGATGCTTAACGTCAAAAGGTTGAGAGATAAACTAATGGAAATACTCATATCCTCCTGAATACATTTGTAAAAATAGTTCATAAAACTGTGTAGATGCAGAATACTGTGGTACATAAATAAGATTTAAAAGTTATGCCTCAGATACTTTGCATTTCAACAATGTTAATGCTTTGTCATACGCAAGCAATTCTGCAGAAAAGCCAAATGACTAAATCAGAGTACAACCCATTCACAAAAGGTTCCATTTTGATGGCTAGAGACAGCAGTCATGTTTAGCACTTTTCAAAAGGACTAATGAGTGTTTGTGTAGGAAGGTAGACATACATGAGTTTCTTTCCCCTTTTCACTCAGGTTTCCCACCTGAAGAGATGTTCCATTAACAAAAAACAGTCATACAGAGGTATCTTCTGTACCATGCCATACAGAATCAAGCTACACCTACCACTCCCAACTATTCTCTGTGTGCCCTTGAGTCAAACAAACTCTTTCCTGCTTTTGTCTGCTCCAGAGTCTATTTAAAAGGGGGGGAAGGTTATGATGACAGCAAGAAAGATATTTCACAGAGTACAGAGTTCATCTAAATCAGGAAGAATTTACTCTAATGGCATGCAGTGCTACAGAATTTAATTCCTAGCAGTAATCATTTGGAAGACAACAGTGAATCACAGCTAAGTTACCAAAAAATCAACAGCTAGTTATAGCAGTAAATATTAAAAAGACATAACTGAAAGCAGACTGTAAATCTGTAAAACTTTAAGGAAAAAGTCTATTTTAAACATAAACAAGAATATAGTTTACAGTGCTGATAATGCTTCTTTAGGAAAAATGCAAAGAAGTTTTACTTTTCCCTGAAATAACCTAAAACATAAGCCCTTATACTCAATTGTCACTAGCTCTTCCATTCATTAGGCACTGGTTCTTTGGCTTTATCACTTTTCATAGTAGAACCAGGGGTGGCTTAAAGTAGGCTAAAGATCATGTTCTTAGAAGTTTTCATTTCGCCTGCTTTGCTTGTGAAGACATTAAGTATCATCAAACTTCTAGAACCAAATTCATAAATGCTGCTGAAAACTGCGACATCTCTGGTTATTATACATCATGTTTGTCTGAGTAGCAACCTGATGCTGCATAATACAGGGGTTAGTATCTACATTTATATAACTAGTGTCTTTCTAAATAAATATTCCACCTTCATGCATACTAAGTATGTGAACTATTTAATGGCATTTACAAAATACATTTAAAAATAAAACCATGGATTTTGCAGTGTTCTTTTTAAGCTGTGCTGTACACTTAAGAGAATATTCTAGGAGATTAAAATTCTGCTGTGACACTGGGGCATACATATCATTTTACTGCAACATGTGTCAAAGATTACCTGCTTCTGTTCTTTCATTTATTTTTCAGAACTGAAGGCTTTATAACCTTGTATGCTGCTTTTAGTAACTAACACATTAAAGAACATTTGCAGCAAGTATGTTCATATTTGAGTATAGCACAGGTGAGATTTAGAGATAACAAATCTGAGGGCAGCAAGGGTCTCTGGTGCTCTTTTTGAACATAAATATTGCTAACATTTCAGGTCAGCTGACAAATGCATGGTCAGATCTATGACAGGAGAAAAATAGTATTTTTTTTAAAAAGGAAAAATAGAACTGGTATGTGAAAAAAACAATATAGACAGACACATTCAGAGAGATCAAGCCCAAGAATGTAGTCCCTTTTAATTGTCTCATGTAAAATCTACTCTTGCTATACCAATCCTTACACTGGAATCATTAATCATAATATGTCAGATGAATCTCCATGTTAAAGAGCAGTAATGCAGAAACAGAATGTAATTTACTCTTTGCACTGCAAGGACAACTGCTGCTAAAATAATTTAAAAACAGGACTGAATTTTGCAAATCTATCATTCAAAATAACAGATTTATAAAGATAATTCACATTTTACATATTTGTTTCTTTTGCCTTCATTAAATTATGAAAAAAAAAATCACAGTGCAGCTCAATTAGACTAACTAGTTTTTAATTGCCCATTTTGACATTCAGGTTCTTTCCCTGACCCTTATCACTTAAGTATTTAGATCCTGTCTCAAAATATATGCAGTTTATTTCCCTATTAACAAAGATACACTTCAGAAGCATAAAGTTCAAATAAATGGAAAACATTTTCTTCAACTATACAAAAGACCAAGAAAAAAAAAAGTATAATGTGTTGCTTTATACAGGTTATGGTCAAGACCAAAGCTAATTCAGATATGCTTTAAGAATTAAATGAATGTTTTGCTCCTTAAGTAGCACTGAAGAATATGACAGTCAGCTGCACTTCATGACAGGACAACTAACAGTAATAAAGGTACAGAAACCAGAAATTATCCTAACTGAAGGGGAAGCAAAACTTAAAGAATTTACCACAGTCAACTCAGAGAATTATTTCTTAACTTGGGTTTTAGAACATAGCAAGACAGTATAAGACCATACAAATAGGGAAGCAAACATGTAACATTTTAAATTATTCAAAAGTGCTGGCAGGGTAAACGATTCAGAAAACTACAGACCTTTATTCTGGCCTCAAGAATATACAGAAATTTAGGGAAAAAATAAACTTGAAAAAGATAACAGTTACAGATAAGGGAATAAGATCAAATAGAATGAAGTGCAATATGCAAAACTTAAACTAGATTGTGCCAACCTAACCCATACCTTACCCAAGAAACGGTAACAATATTTCTAGACAAAGGAAATAAAACAGTTTTAGTCACACAAGTCTCCTGAATGTTACTCAACAAGTGAAATGTTTGAAATTTGAAAACTTTTTACTCAAAATTTCCTTCAAAGTAAAAGCTGGGCAGCTCCAGCTTAGAGCAGAGATCCAGTTCTCATATGCTTCCCTCTTAACCTGAGAGACACAGAAAACAGCAGGAAGCAGACAACATCCTGCAATATAGTCTGAGGAAATATTTACACAAGGTCCGTGGTGAAATTACAGTTTTGGTTTAACAGATTAAACTCTAGTGTAATCTCTATGAGTGACAGTAAAAATATTTGACATGCTGCAATTAGAGTATGCCACTAGATAAAATGGGTAGAGTTAGAGAAGGAACAAGACTTAAAAAAAGACCCAAAAAGAACATGCTGCAAGTCAGATATTGGTGGACCTATCTGTTGTTGGGACCAATATTATTACTGGTTTAACTGAAGACAACAGTAAAAGACTTAGGAGTGTGCCAATGAAAATCCACCATTGAAAAAACGGTTACAAGACATTGTCTCTAGAGAGGGAAGATTAAAACCCTGTGAAACAAAACTGAGTATCTTGAGGAGCCGAATACTAGGACATGAAATTAATAGCAGATAAAAAAGACTGCATATATGAGTACTAATTAAAGAATGTGTTAAAACTTAGGAGCTCATCAGCTGGAAATAGCAAAAGGATTCAAGCATATTAGTTGGTACCTTGGATCCCTCATCAGGAGGACAAAGGGCAAATGTGATTCTGTAACACATCAATCCTGACACAGTCAGTATGGACAAGGAAATACTAATGCCACTCTCCAACAACTGGGTAGGATGTAAGCTGGAATAAATCACAGCTAACCTTCAGCTAACA
The DNA here is from genome assembly GCA_026212715.1 of Elanus axillaris. Lineage (NCBI taxonomy): Eukaryota > Metazoa > Chordata > Aves > Accipitriformes > Accipitridae > Elanus > Elanus axillaris. The sequence continues at coordinate 5,491,004 of JANZLQ010000057.1, read as the reverse complement.
GACACACGTAAAAAAAGCTGCTCACATGACCGAGGGAACAGAAAGCAAATTTGCTGAGAAGAGATTTAAAAACCTCAACTTGTTTTGCCTGGCAAAATTAACGCAGATGGGATGTATGACTGACATCCACAAATACCTCAAGGGAAGCATCAGGAGGGAAAATAATTATTTAAAATAAAGGACAAAGCTGGCATAAGAACAAATGAGTATTAAATGGCCATAAATAAATATACATTGCAAGTTAAGTTTCTAATGATCAAAGCAGCAAGATTCCTGAGAAGTTTTAATTGGGAAGGTGGCATTCAGGGAGTCTTCCTGCAGAAATAGTGGGAAAACCCAAATTGTTTTTAAGATGCAACTTGATCGGTTTATGAAAGGAACAGTGTAACAAGCTTGTTTATGAAAAGGACTGAGTCAATGTACCAGCAGGACCCTTACTACCATGTGGTCCTGTGATTTTGTGACATGCTGATCCGCATGGAAATTCCAACCCTTTCTTCAACACATGCCATTCAACTGGTGCTGAACTGTTGCTGATAAGAATTATATACAGATTAGCAGCTGGTAATTTTCTAATCTCACCCTTGATGTCATCAATCAGACTAAGACTGTAAGCAGATTCCAAAATGCACACTGGATAAGTATGGAAAAATTTCTAGAACTTCCTTTCAGAAGTTCCAGGCACTCAGTGATCACCCTTAAAAACTTACTTGTATTTCACTCCTTTTTGAACAAAATGGAAGTCTGCAGTGTGTTTCTGAAAGGGTGAACAGGTGGCTCATGCCTTCTTAAAGAACAAAAACCTCCAAAAGAATTCCAGGTTTCACTTGACTTGCAAAAAGGAGCAGAATCTTAAATTTATCCTAAAATGACCCCATTATAGTCAGCTCAAGGAGGTAATCTGCAAATTCCAGGGCAAGCACCATAACTGGAGTTTGGTACAAGAGTGTACACACTACTGAAAGGCTCCAAACTTGCCAAGTTTCAGAGTTTCACACCCATAAAGTAACTGATGTATAAAGCAACCTAAAGAAACTTGTCCAGAAATGCACAGAGAATCCAAGAGTCTGGTGAACATTCAAAAACATGAAACTCAAACAGACTTGTGACAACTGATAAGACAATTCTTGTAATTTTAAAATAATTATTGTTCTTTTTTATTTCTTCAGGAAGGCAGTTGAGCTATATTTTTATTAAAGCAGAAAACTTTAAAATGGACTAGAAAATGCTGTGCTCATTCAGCTTCAGGTTGAGCTTCACTCAGCTTTCTCATCTGGAAGCTGAGAGAGTACAGCTTGGATAAACAACACATTTGGGCTGGACCACCAGGCCCAAAGGGTATCAATGGTTCAGTGTTTGGTTGTTGGCTGGTAACTAGTAAAATACCCCACAGGTCAATTCGGGTGCCCCTACATCCCTCCACATTCTTATGAACAACTTGGTTGATGAGATAGAAGCACCCTCTGCAGATCTGTGGACAACACTGAATTAGGGGGAGTGGATGAAACACCAAACAGTAGAAGTTCAGTATAGACAGACCTTGAGAAACTTGAGGCCTGGGCCAACAGAAACCTCCTGCAGTTCAACAAGGAGAAACAAGATTTTGCACCTGGGCTGAATAACCCTGAGCATCAGCACAGGCTGAAAACCAAATGGCTCAGTAACAGCCCCACGGGAAAGAACCTGGGGGTTACAGTGGCTGCCAAGCTCAGTATGAGCCAACAGCACGTCCTCACTGTGAACAGGGCAAACCACATACTGGACTATGTGCATAAGGATGAATGCAGCAGCAGATCAAGGCAAGTTATTGCCCTCCTCTACTTGGCACAGTGAGGCTGTACATGGAATCCTCCATCCAGTTTTTGGGCTGCCAGGTTCAGAAGAGATTAGAAGAAACAGAAGAATGTCCAGCAAACAACTCCTCAGGTGGACAGGACCTCGAGTACATGCCCTATGAGAAGAAGCTGAAGGAGCCAGGTTTGTTCTGTTTTACAAAGATGAGGTCCAGGGAAGATCCAACAGCAGCCTCCAACCACTTGAAGGAACTGCAGATTAGAGAGCTAAAAGCTAAACTTCTTGCAGTAGTTGCAGATGGTATAGAAAGGACCAATGGTCACAAATCATAGCCTGGGAGTTTTAAATTGGGCAACAGGAAAAAAGGGGAATGAAGCATTGGAGCATGTTACTCAGAGTGGTTGTGAAATCTCCATCCTTGGAGATTTTTAACTCATCCAAAGCCACTACTGACCTGATTTAGCGTTGCTAACAATCATACTTTCAATGGGAATCAAGGAAATAGGATCAAGAGATCCATTTACAGTTTCTATGATTCCACTTAGTTACTTCCCACCCCAGCAGCAAGGTTTTAACCTTGTCTTCTTAATAGATCGCTGTTTTTCTTGTTTTCCTGTAATTGCTGGACATCACTAGCTACTGCAATTGCAGTAAACAATAGCTCCTGCTAAGAACAACAAAATTCTTGAGATTTACCCGGTTTTTATTGAGTTAGTAACTTAGTCTTCAGTTCAGCACAAAGTACTGCTTTTGCCACCATGTACACTAGTATTTAAAATACTAGATTGATGTGAAACAAAAATACCCACTTAAAATTTTAATTCAGAAATAGTGTGTATTTATGAGAGATTTTGACTAGCAGTCCTTCTGGATGACAACCAGAGAATCGTCCCCATTCTTACTAAGAGACAGAGACAACAGCAACAGCCAAGTTCTTTAGAACTTCAGAAATAAAGGTTATATATAAATTTTAAGAATTCACTTCAAATAATTTTGTGTTAAAGAACATACTTAACAGTTAAATTCCTGAAAGCACATCCTGTCTCAGGACTCATGACAAGCTGCTTTCAAACAAATATTTCACATGCATAAGAGAATTTTAGCACTCCCATAGAAGACAAAATGGCTATGTAATTTTGGAGGGAGACTTGAAAACCCACAATGAAGTCTGGAAAAAAAAAATGTAAAAAAACCTGGTGCAATTCATCCACTAATAAGCCCAAGAGCAAGGATATAAAAGATTATTGCATACTTGTTTTTCTAGATCTAACATGATACAGGACACCAGTGACAAGAAGGGACAATTTCTCTATAACCACATCAAGTTAGTTAGAAAAACATTTCAGATTTCATTTTTACCTCACATGAAATGAAAAATACTATGAAGGGGAAAAAAGAATCATTATGAAGATGTGGTGACTTTGCACCTTCAATAAATCTAATATTTGTTTTGTTAAGAATTAGGAAATACTTAAAACCCAGAACAGTAAGCAAAATAGTTTAAGTTCACTGACTTGAAAAAACATTCTTTTATACTACATAGCCCTAAAATAAATACTTAAAAGGAAATAAGAATATGCCACTATATCTTGGGTTTTTTTTTCCTTCAGATAGAAGTGCTAGAATAAACATTCTTACTAGTTTACGTTGCTGTGTTTTTATGAGGTTAATAACTGAACTGTCAATCATACCTGTATAAATACAGTAGTTAAATACTTTCTGCTTTAGAAGCACTTTTATTTACAAGAGAGCTAGCCAAGATTTCCAAAGGACTGCATGGTCTGGTTTGCTTTGATCTCTTTTAAGTACAAGTTTCTTTATACCTCTTGTTTTGCTATTTATTATACCCTTTGTGTAATCAGGTATGGAAAGAGCACCTGCACAGAACAAATACTTCAGGAGAAGTGTGACTTAGAGGAATAATTATGCAACACACAGTTCACTAAAATAACCTGTGAAGTCCTTCTCCAAAAGCACTTTTGTTGCTATACTAGCAAGAGAAGTAAGCGTACAATGGGCTCAGAATATAAATAGGGGACCATCACTTAAACCCAACATCACAGATACAAGCTGGTACCTATATCAACACATTAATCAACATTCAACTTTGATAAACATACACAAACGTGTCTGCATATGTGCATGTATATAAAATGTATATAAAACTATTTTAAAAACTACATTTTATATAAAGTTTTACATATGTAAAATAAGTATTTTTAACAAACTTTTTTTAGAAAGTTGGACTGTGTATATGCATGAGTGTGCACGTGTGTACGTACATATACATGTAGGTATGCACACACATATAAATAATACTAAGATATGTACATATGTCTAGAAAGTCTCCAAGAACTCTGTTCAACCACTGCCTATATAACTATTAATAATTTAATTTAATAAATTAATAATTTAATCTCTTGCCACAAATTTAGCATTGTGAATTTTACCTCCAAACAGCCCACATACTTTCTCTCAGTCTGGGAGTATTCTGTGCAGAATAACTCCTTTTTACTTAGTATGGTGAAGTTAATGAATAAGAGATGTGTATGTTATGCATGGAACAAAACAATTTTATCATTTCATATTAATGAAAAATTTTATTGCTACAGCAGAAACTAAATTACCTAGTCATGTAGTTAGGTTTACAGTAATTTTTGTTTCATTGAACGTATTTTATTCACTCAGTAGAAACAAACTTTTAACATTATGCCCTTAATTTATTTAAAACGAATGGCCAGAAGTTACCTCAGGCCCACACAGGTATTTTTAGGAGGTTTCACTTTGGGTGAACTTTCATTCATGTCACGTTACTGCATTCACCTTCCTATTTTCTGGCTCTGACTTAAGACAGCATATTACGAGGATCCTCCATGTTCAGGAAAGCACAGATACACATTTACGCACCAGCGCTTTAAGCATGTTTTTGGGCCCCGAAGATTTGACCGATATTTATGTGGGCTAACATTTTTTCTGACCTTGTATACACAAGATAAAACCTTGGAAGTAAAAATTATTCTGTACATTTTAGGTTCTGCAGCATTTAGATTAGACTTGTAAAACAGAATAACTGAAATTGTGACACAGAGGGAAACAGATTTCTTCAGGAGCTTGTTTTCAATTTATGTCTGTACAAGACTTTCACGAATTTTACCTTCAGTTTACAAGTTAATAGCATCTTATCATCTTTATTCCTATTATAAAGGCACTTGGAAATAGGAAACCTGTTCAAAATCATGCTTAAACAAGCATATTGTTATTGAACTATTAATCAGTAAAAGCTGTAATGATTATCTGAGTCAGCCTGAACTTCTGCATGTTTTCTTGAGACAATTCTGAGATTGTCTTCTAAATCTGTCAAAGTCAATAAAAAAAAAGAGCCAGAGCATTAAAAAAAAAAAAAAAAAAAAAAAATTTCAGCAAAATAAATGTGGCCTATTTTTGGCAGCCAGAAGGGGGAGGGATTTCTTTTTAACAAAAACAACCCCCTCACAAGACAATGTACTGCACCAAATCCTCAGTAACTACTTTGCAAGCATTCACTGGAACTAAGGTGGCATGGAGGGAACAGGCTGCAAATCGCGGCACAGAAGCAGCTAGAGGAAAAAGAACCAGAGTCATTTAAATGGCTCAGTCATCTTGTGAAACCTCACTGTCACTGATCCAGTATTTCAAATGAAAAGCTGCAACAGACTAAGGTTGCCAGAGAAAATCCACTAGGGAATCACTAATGAGATCCAAGATAAAGCAATCCCAGTCCTTCCCTCCACAACATGTGGTCCAAGAGGTACAGAGCTCAGAGGCCAGTTTTGCGAATCAAGATGTACTTTTGTTTCCCTGCTGGAGCTTAGCACTCTCTGCTGCCTCACCACTGCCCTTCCTGCAGGCCCATTGCTGTGGTCAGCATCCTCTTGCATGTAGCTGTACCTCAACTGGCACACAGGACTTCTGCCAGTGGTGTGTCTCCAAGTCAGCACTGAGCGTTTATGGGCTACAGTCAATCTGAGTATCACCTCTAATGAAACTCTCCTAAGGGCTATCCAATTTTACAACACCGATGTGCTGTTACAGCCTGACCACATTAGTGCCACCAAAGTTTCTTTCAGCTCATCCCAGAATAGTACTGGCCACTCCTCTGTGGTCAACACAGACCCATCTCAGAAAGTCCTATCAGAGCCCAGTATGATGCACTGCAAATGTCTAATAAAGTTGCTGTTAAGGCTGACAAAACATCATTGATGTAAGACAGAATTTTCAGCCGTTCAGTTACAAATATTGGGAGCATTAGCCTGCCAGATGTGAAATGTTCAAGAGAAATCATGTACTTATGATGTATTTTATGTACTTAGAGCTACAACTCTAAAGTGGCTTAGTGAAAAGGAACATAATACCAGATTCATTTAATTTAGGGACAGTATTATGAAAAGAGAGGTCTGAATTAGAACATTCAATTTGCAGTGTCTTCTTCTAACCCTTCACAGTAGAAAATGCAATTATTTATGGTCTTCAAACCCTTAGTATTCATACAGAACCTTAATCTTAAAGAAAAAGTACACACCAATTTAAGAGGAAAAAAAAAATCAACTTAGTCTTTTTAGAAGTTAATTTGGTTTTACTCAGTGACTTTCAAGTCTGCAAGCAACCACTTACTGAGAAGTGCTGAACACTCAACTTGCAATAAAAACAAAGCACGCAGAGGGCAGTCATGCATGTTGATGCCTCAAAGCCAGTAGTGCCTCTACAAAACTTGTTCGTATCTAGCTTTCATTTTATTATAATTAGAAAGATAAGTTTCTCCTTTCCAACTGCTTCAAGTTATTGATAGTCATCAATATTTACTGACAGCTATCAATGAAAATAGACTTCAAGAAGTACTATAGAGATGATAATTAAATGTGGTACTTTCTTTTCAAATATATCTAAACCAACATTGACAACATGGCAGCATTCCTACTCGGCTTCCTAACAGTATGACTACTCCACAGATAACGCGTGTTGATAGCTAAGTATTTTTCTGCATATGCATTTTCCCTTCACTACAGTCTAAATACATAGGAGTTCCACCTTCCCAAAACACAAATATATACATATATAAACCAGTTATTTTGTGTAAAAATCACCAGGTTGCATTGTACCATTTCAGCCTTGCTTTAAAAACTGCTTTTTAATCAAAGAGTTGAATTTTTTTCTTCCTAGACCCTCCTCCACCAAGGTGAGAAGCTAAGGGAATTCTCCCAACCCCATCCTTTCTTTTAACCCCAGCCTCTACCTGAGGCCATTGGTTATTCTTTCTGAGGACATTGCAACATTTGTATTCCAACTCAATCCATTTTCAGATAAGCGAGGATGATCCCTTTTTATTACTGTAAAGACTAAAGCTTGTCCTAAGTTAAATGGCAAACTGCCTGAAAGACAATTTCTGATCATGCTCATCCTTCAAAAAAAAACAAACTCAAAACATAGAAGCCTGAAATACCACGTATTTGATGAGAAGATTATTGTCTAGTAACAAGCAATAGCAGCTTAATTAGCAATGGACTACAGACCAAAATATCTCTAATATATATGTGTGTGTGTGCATAGCACTGCAATACAGACCAGTGGTCTGTAGTCCAGTATTATATATAAGCATATATAGTGCATATACAGACAATATATAGGCATATATATATATATATATATGCATGTGTGTAAGAATTTAGGTGAAAGCATCCCTATTACTACTCTATCTCATTTGGGCAGAAGATAATTCCTCTTTGATCAGAAATTTAATTACATTTGAAAGTTAACTGCAATTAACTGTATATGTAAGTTATTTTGACTTTCATGGACAGATCTGCATTAACTATCACAATATATATTCCATTTTATTTTTAGAATCTCTTAATCTCAAGACATCATAATTTTTAATGTGATGAATACTGGAGCCTACAATCAACTACAGCAAGCATTAACTTTAGATGATTTGCAACCTGTAGCAACACTAACAGGAAAAAAAACAAAACATGAAAACAACAGAATTATTAAGCATAGACCACACCCCAGCTTCTTGAAAAGTGCATGGAATCAGCAAATCTACACTGTAAATTGACTGCAAAAGAAAACTGGAAATGGCTATTTAATCAAAATATGAAAGGCAAAACTCCTTGGCCTACAGAACTCACTGCCATTCAGTCCTACTTCAATCAATTTCCATTAAACCAAGTGTAGTATTCAGGTCTTCAACACCTCACTCAATGTGGTGCTCCCAGAGCAGCCAGGGCCATAGCAGCCCCCTCTCCAGAGCCACTGCTTGGGCCAAGGGCAGGCCCCAGTGCAGCCCCAGCACCCCCAGCACAGGAGCAAGCGCTGAATGGCAGTGGGGCTGGGGAACAGGTTGCAGCACATAGCATGCTAGCTAGGCAAATTAGGATACAGACCTAGCATCCTCTAAGTATGAAGTGACTGGCTAAACTAACATAATTACCTGTGTTGTGAAGGGCTTAGAGAAGGGGTGATTATTTTCTCTAAAGCACACTATGATGTACCTATGCAGAGCACACTTTCTGTAACCAAATAGAAATGGGCTAATTGCAAAGACTCCTTTGCAACCCTTCCTCACTACTTTGTATTTATGTGGCTCAAATTTCACACCAAGTCTTGTAGAATTGAAATTATCATAACATTTAAGAAAATTATATTCCCAAATGAAGTACACAAAAGCTAAACTAAACCAGCCCGCCCTACAGGTAAGTGTTAGCAGGACCATTTTTAAAATGTCAATATCTTGAAATCAAAGTATTATTTAGCCAAATACACACACACATCTGTATGTACACCCACAAACACACACACACACACAGCAGCAGTAGAATTTTTGATACAGCCTTTCTCAGAAAGAGAGAACCTCGAGAAAATTTCTGCTTCATTAGGAATTTCAACCTGTATACTTGCATGGACCACTGTAAATAGTCTTCACACAACTTCTCTCTCCTCTACTTGCAAGAGCTGCACACATTTGTTATTTTTCACGTATTTTCTAATTCATTATTTCCTTGCCCATGCTAAACTAAGAAGATGCACCAATATTTAACAAAAACAGAATATGACTGCATCTCCTGTAGAACATGATGTAGAGTAGGCCCTTCAAGTTTCCAGTGAACACTTAAGAGTGACGTTTGGCATCAGCACAGAGTTCTGGTCAAGAAATCCCTCTCCTTCACTGCCCCAGTTCTCCACTCCACAGTTCTACCAGTACAGCTCTGATGCAAACACACTGTGGATGACCCAAAGCAGAGCCCCACCACCAACTGAACCAGCACAACTGAGCACTGGGAGCCATCATGTGTAGCTGGAAATTTCTTCAACCCATGTCTCCTCAAACTGCAGACCAAGTTTTCAGAGAACGGACCTTTTCTAGCATAATCTCGTATTGCCTTGTCCTCAGATTGAGACAGACAGTTCAGGCTGACCTTCCTAATGCCCCTTCAATGACCACAATGCCCAGCTCAACATGCTTTCCTGCCGCTGCTATCCAGTAGGCATGGCCAGTGCAGATGTAACTTAAAATGTCTGTCAGCAGAGTTAGGCATCACTCTTTGTCACAGAGTGAGAGGGCCCTTTCACACAGTTGTTCAACTGCAAACAGCCAAAACAACAAAGGGATGTTTGGAGGGAAAAGAAAAAAAACCCACACCAAAAAACCCCCCACCAGAAATCAAAACAAAAACCCAAACCCATCATTCTTCTGCATATGCCTGGAAAAAAAACAAATTAAATCAAGTTGCTGATCAGACATAGGTTGTCAGTCCAGTGCTACACAACTGATCAAGACCTTCAAATAATAGATCACTACTGTGCTGTCACCACGTAAACACCCCAGCTGCATGGCAACTATAACATACAAAATTAACATAAATAGAGAATGGAACACAACATCAGAAGACTAAAAGCAGCAAAAGACATGATAGGCCTATCTTTGTGTAAAAGATGCTCTATGTGAATTTTTAGCGGACATAAGAGAAGGAAAGGGAAACATAAGACGAAGTATGTCAAAAAAACATGGCAGTGGAGCTAAGTGTACTGTTCCAACAAAGCTTTCTTCTAAAAATCTACACAAACTCTCCACCACTCCAACTGTATCAGTTTCATAGGAACTCTTCTTGAGAAAACAACCAGAAAGTCCATCCTTTTTTAGACAAGATGCCCAGAATAGCCCAGCAATAAGGTAACTCCCCGCTGGCACAGAAGAGACAGATTTAAACCCCTAATCTAAAATTAGGCAAGCTGGAAACCTATGCAAGGTCCTAATGGCAGCATCAGACAGTTGGTCTCTGTCCACAGACAGACTGCCCCTTACTGCAAACAGAAGGTCCTGCAGGCAACAGAACAAGCTGCTGAACCCAGATGACTTTCACACAAACTCCTATAGATTCAAGTTGCTAAAATGCTAGTGCTTTTGAAATAAACTGCCAGATTTAGAACTGAGAGGAAAAAATTACTTTAATATATTAACTCTGTTCCGGCAAAACACTAAACAAAACAAGTTTCGAGCTCCCAAGGAGAAGTGACCAAGTGCAGCTGCACCCCAGGGATGTAGCTGCATGTAGCTACGCAGCAACGGTGACACCTCGTGGTGCCAAACTACTGAAACACAGAGCTCCTTCCAAAAACAACTTACCTTAAACCCACCAGCGGGTTTGAGAGGAAGAAGCTTTACAAACAAAATAGCCAACCAACCTCTACATCACTCTCCTTTTAAATCAGTATCTCCTGCAGAGATAGGAGTCAGAAACCTGAAATAAAATCTCTCCGTTTTCATACCTCCTGTCTCACTGACCTGTCTTTAGAAGTGTTTTCCCATTCCCTGTTTCATGGTATTGAGGACTGTATGTGGGAAACAGTAGGACTGACTATGTTCAACATTTAATGCAATATTGCTAAATGAATAGATGAAGAAAAAGAAATCAGTAGAGCTTCAACATCTTTTGGTCAAAATGGCTACAAAGAAATTACTGTAAACAGGAAGCTTCAGAGAAGCAAGTCCACAGTGCCAGTTACATAAAAGTTAACATTGTTTTTAATGAATTCATTTCAACTATGTAAAAGTTTACTTTCCTTCATTCTGGTATCCCCCATCCCCAAAAGATGCTCAAATGCATTACTTTCTGCAACTTCACAAACACAAATCTCAGGTTACATATCTCATCACACCACATGTATTTGAGAAGTTCAGTTTGCCTTCCCACTGCAGAAGTTAGTGTGAAGCTTTTCCCTAGGATACAAGCTTAAAAAAAGCTGAGGTACATATCTCGTTCAGTGAGTGGTCAATATAAAATTAAAAAAACAACTTTATAACAGCATTTAAAAACAAAGTGAGAAGGCAAGTGAGAAACACTTTTTATTTCTCTGCTTGGGTTTCAAGGGTTATGGCAGTGAATTCCAGGTTTGGGCAAGAAGTGATTTGGGTTTATGACAAAGCAGGGATAATGTCATGCAGTAGGGGAGATGACATTTCAAATCATTTTGGGGGGAACAGTTATTTTCTAAGAGAAATCTCCCTCCAATCTCCCACCTGTATTTCTTCCTCACATACATACATGCATACTAACTAATTTTGCAAATGACACCTGAAATTATTTCAAACAGCTAAAATGGCACTTATCTATCACTTAAAAGATAAAAGACTATCTTCATCCCAGGACATTTAGTTTCCCATAATGTGCATGAAAATTATATTAGCTACATAGATCAACACTAAGGAACCACCCTATACTGAGTAAAAAAAAAACCAACAAAAAACCAAAGTGGAATTCTTGAAGGTAAATCATAACAATTGCCTTCTTTCAGAAATTGCAGACCTTGTCCATGATTTGAAAATCCATTAGGAAATCGTGAAATGGTTACCATAATATCCATAGTGCGACCACTCTATGGCCCCACAGACTTACCCAGAAGTATTTTTTAATGAGTTTATTCTGCACCCAGGGTTATTTTCCCTACTAGAGCAGGAACCTCAGCTACAGAGCACAGGGCATGGGCATGCTTCATTTGCTGCAGAAGCTAAGGAAGGGGCTGAAGGCCAAAGAAAACATGGGGGTGCTTGTGCACTAACTGGAGGGCACAGAGAAAGAGGAATGTTCAGGACTGGGGAGTTTTAAGTCAGAGGAAAATTGATTTTTACATAAGAACATGAAACATTAGAGGATCTGGAGCAGGACTACAGAGTTCAAGGGCAGAATCCCTTGGAAAAGAAGCAGCTTCGCAAGCTGCATTTTTTGGAGCTTGGAAGAAAAAGACATGAAAGAGGAACAATGTGTTCTAGAGTAAGAAGACTAAAGGGAAGAATCTCAAATTAGTAGAGGTTAGTAAAGGTTAGATTACCTCCAGGCCTGCTCTAGAGGTAAGGCAAACACACATGTGACCACTGCTTCCCTTGTCCTTCACCCCCCTCTCTTTGCTGTCAGGAGCAACAGGGCTAGTTTGTGAGAAGAGAGACTGGGCATTTGGAAGAGCTGCTAGTACCAAAACCTCTCAGCAGCATTCCCCTCCTGTGAAACTGCATGCAAGTACAAATTAACTCTCAGTGCTTAACAGCAGATATTTTTGGCCCTACCAATTATTTCCTGGCAGCACAGTTTAAGCTAGTTTTTGTAACATCATGATTCAAATATATCCATAAAGCAAGCAACATTTTCAAACTTTTGTTGGCTAAGGTTATGGTCTGCAAACTTACAACTGGTACCAAGTGAACCTTACCTATTTTTTTTTGAATTTTCATCTTTCCCTCTTTTAACCCCAAAAATTCTTGTAATCAGTGCACTAAAAAGAAGTGTAGATGAATTTCTTACCTAAAGGAAAAAGAAAAGAACATGAACTATGTTTTAAAAACCCCTTTGAACATGTACTAATATTTTTTTTAATACAGCCACCAATATACAGTCAAAAGAAGAACAGTTGATTGAAGAACAGAGTACGCCTACTGTTCAGACATTAGCACATTGAAACAATTAACTTAGAGCACCTTTCCTCTTAATCAAGATGGCACTAATAGAAAGTTCGGATTTTTTAGAGATGTCCATCTTTAATATAAGGAATACATCCAGATTTCTAGTGGTTCAAAGTATTCACCCTTATGCATGGCAGATAATAAAATGTTCTACCTTAATAAACCATATGGAATATTATGTTTCATTGAAAAGCAAAGTAACCATGCGAATGAATGTAAATGCACTCCTTCCTATCTAGGTGCACTGACTCAAAATTTAACAGCTGGATATATTTTTACCTATGAGGCAATCTTCATCCCTACTTTTTGTCAATATCAGCCATTCACGTTACAGAAAAATGAAACAAAACGAAAATACCTGACCAAAACTATGATTTCTTTGCAGGTCTACATTATTCTTTAGCATACCTTAATATATTACACGATGTAACATTCAGGAAATCATGGTACTGCCATTTATAAACATGACCAAAGCTTCACTGAACAGCAACACTCTATCCCGTTAAATTAGAGAGGCAAAATTAAAAATTAACTTACTGCCCAGACAGGTGACGTAAAACCTAGTATTGCTACTTGTATTCCATCTGCAACATAAGGCATGATGTTTTCACCTAAACGCGTATCCCTAAACAGTGCCCGAAGGATATTTAAAGCATGAACCTGGGGGGAGGGTAAAAGAAATCCAAGAAAAACATATATTCATTGGAAAATATCTTAATGTATGTTAATTACAGCAGTGAACATGCAAAACAAAAATAATCCCTATGCACATTTATACCACTTCATCTCCATATTAAATACAAGAATACTGCTATTAAAAAAATACATTAAAACAATGCAGCAGTAAACACTGTTACAGTTTAAAAATATATTCCTCTAACAAGTACAGTCCAGGCATTGCAAGTGAAGGCCAGCATTCTTTTTTCTTTAGTTTATCATGGCTGTAAAAATAACTTCCAAAGTTTAGAATCATCTTTTCCAACATTCTTGACATGCTGTAGATACTGTGAGAAAAAATAAACTACAGCTTACATGAGGACAATATTAAGCTAAAACTGACAGTCAAGTTTCCTTCACCATATGGAGCATTTTCTGATATTTCTCTACTCTCCGTAGGGGAAGGTGGTAATATGTGTAGCTTCACAGACTTTGACAAGGCTACATAAATTTATACCAGCAGAAGATCTGGCAGAGCCATTAGAACATACTTCTATGTATTGTCAACAAATTATGGCTTGCACTTACAAACAGAAAGATTAAGTATTTGATAACAGCATTTTGAAGATAAAGATCTTGACTTTAAAGTAAAATTTTTATGCATTCCAAATGTATATATTTAAGTTTTAGAAGTTAGTGAGTATGCATAAAATCACTTTACATGTAGTATTTTACTGCATAATGACATGATTTATGCAACTCATTTACTATAAATGTAAACAAATGCTTTCTCATTAATCTCCTTGTAAAAAGGAAATTACTTATCTGTTTGTTTAGAAGTATACTACAGGCAGAAATCTGATCATATGAATTTGAAATTAACCTGACAGTATTTGCTGTACTAGAAAAAAAAAAAATTATGAAATTACACCCAATCCATTTTTTAGTATCTTATGCACTTGCAAATTCTAGTGACTTTCATAACCCCTGCACATGCAAACACATTTTAAAATCTAGCTATAGATAATAAAACCAAAATATCCTTATTAAAAAACACACAAATTTCCTTAACTGTTTGAAGTAACACAAACACTGTTTTGACATTTGCCTTCTGATGAGAGGCTGTATTTTACCTGTGGAATTACACTTGGTGATTTGGTGAAAGTTGCAGCCAAAGATATCAATTCTTTCATTGTCATTTTCAGCAAAACTGTTTTGCTCTTCTTTGGTTCTGAAGCTAACAAAGCCTACAGAAAGTTAAAAAAAAAAAGAAAAAAGGAAAAAAAAATCAGGTGTTTCTAGTAATTTTTCTTTACTATCAGTTCTGCCATACATTCCTGTATTTACCGTATTACACAGCCTAGCTACTGACCATACACAAGGACTAAAGAAAAAAATGCAAAAAGTTTGTTTTACCTCTTAGTTTCATTCAAAGCCTCTTAGCATGCAATGTTTCAGTTAGAAAACTTTGCTCATACACTATCCATCTGCCTAAGAAGATCTGCTTGTATATAACAGATAATACTTTATCACCCACCAAAAAATAATCATTGTATTTATTACAGCAAAAGTATCTGCCATATTATACATACTTAAATTTCCTAGAACAGACTTATTTTTAGTTTAACAACATACATATTTTAAGATGACATAGGCTGGCCAAAGTATAAATCCTGGTTTGCAAAACAGGATAAAACAAGCAGCACATTTTTTAAAAGAAGAGAAGAGATGCATCCATCTCCAAATAGTAGTTCAATGGGTAAGACATCCAGCTGAGATGAAAATACTCTAATTTAGTCCTCTAAAATTCAGGACTGGAGTTAAACTGTCTTTCTCTGTCTAGTAGCTCTTGTTGAATTTTTCCAATTTAGTACAAATGGATAATCATAAATCCCTTACTTCTAATAAAAAATTATTATCCATTTATGTTTTGGGGCCCAGAGTTCAGCATCAGTTTAAACAAGATATTTAATAGTACTTTACAATAAGAACAACCAAATGGATGAACTGCAAGCCAAATGAAGTACAGAGGTTAAGCAGAAACTCAGAAGTAGTCACTGTCAGTTTATCAGTACCTTTAACAATGGGAGAAACAGAGAGGGAAGGGGGAAAAAAAAAGTATTCATGGAGTATAAAATACAGGAGAATGAACTCAAGACTAAAATTTCATACCCTAAAAATGTTGAAGGTGTAATTAGCATTTTCCCACTATTTCCTCACCCACTAATTGGAGCTGCACCTTTGTATTATTAGGTAGTAATATTTCTATTTTAAATAGGTCATTTAAAATGCTCATAAACTTAAAAATTACATATTATCATTAAAACAGATGTGGTTTAGTTGAACAAGAATAAATGTCCCAGGAAGCAGATGGCAAAGAGACCACTCTGAGTCTTGATTTTATGCATTAATAAAATAACCTTATTATAGTACTGTTAGGACATGCATTACAACTTGTATTTTTATCATTTAAATGCAACATGCTATTTAAGGCTTAATTAATTTCACTGAGTGCTACTGGCACATTCAGAACTACTGCCAAAAGAACACTATTGCCTCTCTTTACAATAAAATTACGATTTGAAATTAATTATTTCGGACTAATCCCAATGTTCATTTCAAACCTACTCATTAATTGACTAGACTAACTTCGTACTCTTCCAGAGCTGTCAAACTAGAAGCATTTGACCTGTTTATCCAAACAGCTATGGCACAGAGCAAGCTTTGCCATATGGACTCAATAATGTAGGCCAACTGCAGACTACACACATTTACTGCAATGGGGTACCACTGGGTCCACCTAGTCCTTCCATTAGACAGTGTAACTTTTTACATGAAAAATTGATTCAAACATGTTTGGGTTTTCACATTCTCAGAATTAACGCTAGCTAACGCCCACTGGATTCAAACTCTGGTGTGAATAGGGAAACTAGAAGACATGAAATCACCAAATTAATTTTGCAGACAACTTAAAGATCTTTCCTTTTTATATCTGTATCCGCTGAAACTGAAAAGGAGAAATGTCTCTAAAACCAATGCCCTACTTCTGATCTCTGCTGCCTAGCACACACGCATCTAGCAAAGCCAGAAGCAGGCTGTAACTGACATAAGAAAGGTCAGACAGAAGCAGGCTGCCTCAACTTTCTCAGGGCAAACTCGAAGTGGAAAACAAGCAAGATGAATTATTTTGGCAGGGAGAGCTTGCTCCCAGCAGTCCCTTGGATTCTTGGAACGTGCTTGAAATTATACTTCAGTGAGCAGAGTAAGTTATAAATTGTGTAGTTAATCTTGGACTCCTGTCTTAGAAAACTGGTTGAATATTAAAATGGAGGTTAATTTAGGGGAAGGCAATCATGGCTGCTTTAAAGAGCAAAGGAATGGAAGCAGGATAAATGTAAACTGCAGGGCCAACTCTGCAGTGACTGACCCCACAAGGATGGAGATGAGTTGCTGCATACTACTGTGAGGCACCCAGTAGGAGGTAGTACTTCAAGCAGAGACAAAACACTGCCAGCCAGCCAGCCAATCAGCCTTCAGTTCTGAACTTGGCAGAAGCTGGAGGCTGGGATGTGTAGAGCTGAGGGTAACATGGGGAGCAGGAAGACTGCTGGAGCCCACACTCATGGATATAAATCTTCAGTAACCTACTCATTCATTGCATCCAAGGCTGTCAGTCAACACCAGTTAGTGTGACTCTCTTACCTGATCCTGCTTTATTACTGTTGAGTGGACTTCCTGAGTTCTTTGTAGTATTTTCTAGGCCACCATTTTACAATTCTATGATGGTCTGTTCATATTTCACCACTCTCCCACTTCACATAGAAGAAGCACAGAGTTACATGGTTAACAAAGCTTTACTTAATCTGTGAGTTAATTTATGAATTTGCCAGGATTATTACAGTGGCCACACTGAGCCTAAGATCAGTCTTTTGAAATGCTATCTGAATCTACCTCAAACCAAAAATCTCAAGAGTCAATAGAACTGCAGCACTAAACAGTGCCAAACATGGTTTAATTACATGTGACTTATCAGTTGCACAAAGGCAATCGAAGTCTGTATTAAAAAAGTAACTGTTTTTAACCAAAAGGCATTGAAGTAAGATAAATAAATAAATAAATGAATAAGTGTATTCACCAGAAAGGACATTAAAAAAAAGAAGTCAGAGTTAATAACATTAGTTGGTACCTGTATGTAGAATGGAATTCCTGCACTACGTCTGGTTGCACATAGTGTGGACGAAGGATCACAAGATTTAATTTCTTCTAACACACGGCTTAGCCATTGCTCTGGCATCTTGCGCAGACTCTCACTGTTACATCTACATGAAACAAATACATAAGAAACTAGGACAGAGTCAAAGAAAGTGCTTAGTGACCTTAAGAAATATTTCTTACTATATATGAACATCTCCAAGCATATATGCAGTTTTTTTTAAGAAACAAGACAGAAATTAAAAAATTGTACATTTTTCCAATGTTGGTACAAATTGTATTAACCATATTTATTAAGTGCCGCTAGGAAAAGACATTTCACTCAACAGAAAACAGGATTCTGTGCTTCAGCACTGCAACTGTTCTCTTCTGCCAAGAACTATTATCCTGTTCTGGAGAAGAAAACAAAGACATATGCGCATCAGTCGCTATGTAGGAAGTGACACTTCACAAATTCATATCTTTTCTGTCACACAGTAGCTGATGCATGACCCTTACATTAACTTAACATATACAATTATGTTTAAGCCATACAAAACAAAACTGAAGCCCCTCACAGTAAGTATGTATTATGTAACTACTCCTGCAAATCTCCAAGCAGTAGAAGGAATAAAAAACATGACACATTGCTCTTTTTAAAATACTACATCAGTCAAACTTTCAGTAAAGCACCCGAATTGGTCTCCTATCATCAAATATTCCTCCTCTGCAGTTATAAAACCCAGGATTGCCTGAAACCAAAGAACTTCCAAGGACAGGGAGAAGTAAAGTCTATTTCAGTTGCTGGTGCTGATCACTTCAATGAAATGTACCATTATCCAGTGTGCAAGACCAGCTCATTAATCTTATGTCAATGTTCCAAAAGGATCATTCATTGTTACAAAGACTTCTATTAATGGGACATTGTTATTAAAACCTGTCACGCTGGTTTGACACATGATTCAGAGTAGAAGAAAGAAAGAATTAATCACTGTGGTCAATACAACTGCAATTATCTCAGCCATGCAGGACTTTCCTTACCTAAAAATATAAATTATGATTAAATTCATGATTAAGTACTGAGACCTTACAGTAAGACTACAATCGTTTTCTACCTAGGTGACTGAAATAAAGAATTTAAAAGAAAAGCTAAAAGGCAGCAGGTACTGATATGAAAGCCAAAATCTAATGGAAGGTCTACATCTACCATCTCCTTCTTTACTATCCTCTTATGAAAGCAAGAATTTAGGCAGGCTAAAAACCTGATACTGAACAACAAATGAGGCTTTCATCTGTAGTGAATCCCTCCTTTCCTCCTTTTACAAAATAAACAGAAAATTAGTAATGCAGAAAACAGAGGTCACAAGAAGTGCCAGATAGGTCAGCAAAAGACACAACATATTTCTTGCTCATCAGTAATTCCCTTAGGATTTCCACCACAGGTTTCCTACGCTGCTGCCAGGACTTCTCCCCAGTTTTTAAAGGCAACACCTCTTCAAAACAGCAGCCAGCATGCAAATCATCAGTCCAGTATGCCAGAGAAACATGGCTTCACAAGGGGTGTATCATCTCATACCACAGCATCAAAAAAGGCACTTCCTTCCCCAAGCATGTAACAGAAGCAATCAAATTACTCTGGAAACCAACGGTGAGTTCTCTTTTCTTTGACTTTTCTCTTTCTGTTGCCTGCAATTAGCTTCCCCTGCTTACTTTAAGGCAATGTGCCTTTGCTCACTTTTGGGTACACAAGGAGGATAGAATTCCAGGGTTGAGATCATGCAAAACTTCTCATGGATCTCCTCCGTGGCTCTCTGCAGCTAGACTCTACTTTGTAGGTCTCTTCACCCACATCAACACGTAATGCAAAAGCTACTACTTCTGATCACGTCTGCAGCTGGTCTTGCCTGCCTTGCTAAGCAGAATTTAAAGTCTTGGTTTAAGCATGCAAAGAAGAGTGCTCATCTCTCTTCAGTATATTAACTTTATATTAAAACAAATGTCCCATGAGACATATCCACATCTGCTGTTGTGCAGAACACCACAAAGTAAAGCATTAAGGAAATATTTGAAAGTTGCTATATAGCATACTGAATATTTTTTTCTTAAGTAAACTGAGGGTTTTTTCACCTTTCAGTAGTAGTAGAAAGAGGAGAAATACACTGAAATCCAATAAACTTCAGACTCCCTTAAAACTCTGTTGCTTTGATCTTGCCACAAGTAATTCTACCTTGTTCAGTCACCCACTATGGCACTTCTTTTTTTTGAAAGGTGAAAGAGTTACTGCTTTAAAAAGTTAGAAACATTAGAGATTATTGACTTTGCAATGGAGATGACTACTCCCTTAAATTTGGCAGCTCCATCTCCTTATGGTCTGGCAAGAATATTGTCTTAAGAAGCAGGTGGCCCTGAATTTTAAGAATAATGAAGCTTTACAATGTAAAAATGGTGGTCTCAAGCTCAAATGTCATTTTCCAGAATGAAAGAGTAATTATTTTCACCACATCAAACAAATATTGTTGATAAGTAAAATATAACACAGTAACTTGATACACAAATTACTTAAGATGCAGTACAGTAAGTGTTTTTCCACAAATTTCTGTCTGTCCAACTACCGGTTGTAACAATTCCATACATGGCCAAAAGCCCTTTCTGTGGTCAGTATCAATGAGTACAAAAAGCCTGGCAATCCAAAGTTAAAGCAAACCCCTCTCCCTAACTCATACAGCTGTATTTTCTCCTACCCAAAATTAATAGTATGTTAAGAACAAAGGGTCGATCTTGGATTTGGCCTTCCTGGATGTCAGTGGTTTGTAGCATAAACTTCACATGACCAGAAGCATTTTTTATACATGGGTATATCCAGAATTCTGTGTTTCCAATCACTGTAATCAGTCCCTATCTGGGAAAAAAGGGGTTTTCTTTCACCATTTTTCCTCTCTCAGTAGACCTGTAGTATTATTTTCACTTATGTAAAGTGTGTGATTCTTAGTCTTTATAAAGCTAGTCTCCATAATGCCCCAGCACTTCTGAGACAAATAAGGAGACAAGAATCTAGCCTTGGAAACACATTACTATTCAAGGTCTATGTCACCCTAGAAAATGTCTACTTTTGAGAACAACTCCTCTGAAACTACAAAGTCCTTCCACTTGTATCCTTGTTTTCATAGCATCTGCTCTAAATGAAGCAAAATTTTCCAAATTATATAGGTGCATTGAGAAAGGTGCTGTTATGAGGCCTCTCTAGCAGTAAAGCAGAGCAGAGAGAACATTGGGTGGCTTCAACATTTCAGAGAGACAATATCAATACCCCTATCTCTTTCACCAAGCAGGGAAAAAAAGGGGGGGGGGGGGAGATATATGAAGAAAGTTAAAAATTAACATGTCTTCAAACTGAGCAGTGCCTTAACGTTTGATCATGTACTTCATTATATAGTGTTCTTCCCAACCCTATAAGCATCACAATACATAAGAACAGGTTCCCCCCCTCGCCCCAATTTATTTCTCTCCATTTTAGACTCTTTACTTCATATCTGTGATTACACTTTTGCTGAAAAATTAGTGATCATTCTAATATGTTTCACTAGAAACTCCATCAATGATTTTTAAATTTTAACTTCCACAAGAATTCTTCTTAGCAGACCGTAGGGTCCTGGGAACACAAAGAGTTAGAGTCACCTCAGAGCAGCTAAATGAGTCAGCAGCAGTTTACTGCAAAGGATTAGGAGGGTCTACTGCCAGTTCCCCAATAGAAATATTACAGAAGATCTGACTCTGACTAGGTACAGATGAATAATTTCCACTGATACTGGATTAAACATTTGTAAAATCAAAATGGTTTTTTTTCTTTATCATTACAGTTTTCCAGAAAACAGTATGATATGGTCCTAACTTGCTGCATATACATAAAATTGTGTTCACCAACTTTAATTTAAGCTCCAATTTGAACATTTAAAAATGTTCAAAATACATTATTCCAAAATAAACACATTGGGCTGTATGACATAACTCTTCCCAAACCTTCCCCTTGCATTCTGCAACTTGAGTGAAGCAAAGCACTACAGCCATATATGTGCAATACCATGATTTTGAGATTTCCAGA
The DNA here is from genome assembly GCA_026212715.1 of Elanus axillaris. Taxonomy (NCBI): domain Eukaryota; kingdom Metazoa; phylum Chordata; class Aves; order Accipitriformes; family Accipitridae; genus Elanus; species Elanus axillaris. The sequence continues at coordinate 5,469,276 of JANZLQ010000057.1, read as the reverse complement.
AATCTTTATGTTCTACTTGATCTCTTGGAAAAGCTTCAACAAATATACTAGAAGCAAAACAGGCAAAACACCATTTGTAACAGAGAAATTGTTTAGTTATTTATAAGGATTACAGGAGATTCAAGTTTAAAACAGATGCCCAGAGGCTTCCAGGTACTTTCCCTAACCACCATGCTATCGGACCAAATGAGCATTTGTAATTTCTCAGGGCCTATGACAAGAAAATGTTTTTTTAAAAAAACACTGCTTGTTTCATTGAAATGAACATTGCTCTTTTTGTAACTGTATGGTTTTCTGAAGGTGTAGCCACAGACAATATTAAGCAGGCACGACAAAGGGAGCATTACACGCCCAGAAGGAATATTGTCGTGGTTTAACGCCAGCGAGCAACTAACACCACGCAGCCGCTCGCCCCTTCCCCCACCCCAAGTGGGATGGGGGAGAAAATAGAGGAAAAAAAAAAAGTAAAACCTCATGGGTTGAGATAAGAACAGTTTAATAGTACAGAAAAGAAGAAAGTAATTATAATGATAACACTAATAAAATGA
>JANZLQ010000057.1:5437079-5459574 GCA_026212715.1 Elanus axillaris | reverse complement strand
TGGGGGAAGAAGAAGGAAGGGGGGAACACATTCAGAGTGATGGCACTTGTCTTGCCAAGTAACCCTTAGGTGTGATAAAGCCCTACTTTCCTGGAGACAGCTGAACACCTGCCTGCCCATGGGAAGTGGGGAATGGATTCCTTGTTTTGCTTTGCTTGCGTGCATGGCTTTTGCTTTACCTATTAAACTGTCTTTATCTCAGCCCATGAGTTTTCTCACTTTTACGCTTCCAGTTCTCTCCCCCATCCCACTGCGAGGGAGTGAGCAGCTGCCAGGTGCTTAGCTGCTGGCTGAGGTTAAACCATGGCAGATGAGGAAAGCACAAATTTTATATTGTCCCAATTTCCTAGTAACACACACACAAACAAAAAGTATCAAATGAGCTGCCTTTCTGCCGACTTCTCCTACATAGGTACATACCACAACAGACAGCATTAACAGCTATAAAGAGAAATCAAGAATTAGTGCCAGGAGTAGCCAGCTAACACCACTGCCTACCAAGAAGCACAGTTCTGTTGTGCCATTTCATAATGTGGACCAGCACCAAAGATGCTGTCTTTTCCTTTGCATGCTCAATTAAAAAAGGGGGCAAAAATAATCAAAAGACTATGTGTAAATTCAACACTCACTGTGATCTTTTGTCTGAATAAATTGCAACAATAACACTGACCCCATGAGGTACAATTTAACACATTACTGACCTAGAGGTGAAACAAGGTATGAGACGAGGAAGGCTTTGCAACAAGGTGACACAGAATGGCCAAATGGTGCTACCAGATTTTTCTCAACAATTACTCTGCCCTGACTCAAGGCAATATGATAAAGGTTTCTCTCAAGTTTCCCCCTCTGTATTCTTAAATCTCTTTTAATACTTAAAGAAAAGAATGGGCAACTTTAAAGGAAAGCTCTACATGCATAAGATACCAAAATCCAATTCTCTTATTTCTCAACACTGAAGCCACAGCAGTTCTGGTATTGACACTTCTAGTCATTTATGATGAAACCCTCTTTTTTTTTTTTTTTTTAAACAATAAGGTAATGCCAGTTACAAAAAGTGCAGAGAAAATGCCCACACTTTTTCCTACAATATTTGTTATACTCTCAGCCAAATTCTATTTCCTTGTGTATTTCCTTCTAAGCCTGAGGAAAATTAGGATTTTGAACTGACTTCTCATCAATTCGCATTCTTCAAGTTAGAACACAGACACTCTGTTTTACAGGAAGACATCAGAAGCATGAAGAATCTAATGAGACATCTATAGGTAATGAAGGTATTTTGCTTAATAACATAGCATTTCTGAAAAAGCAATTACTAGTATCTGCTTTCTAAATAAAGATAGAGATGCTACAGTTAGAGCTGACTCATTCTAAAATACCAGTTCCTTTTTCACTTGGACAGATTAAGGAACTTAATGGTAGAAACACATATCTGTTCTCTCATCTACTGTCCAGACCTCTGCAACAGTGCAATCACAGCTGTTAACCAGATGAGAACATGAAAGCTAGAGGCAATTAAAGAATAAAGATACTAACGTTATTTCCATGGCACCTCAACATTAGATAACATAAGAAATAAGATCTGCAGTATGTTATACTATTATTTATTTTAAGACGGAAAGTTCTAACTCCTAAAGAAGCACCAAAGTATTTTCTGCTGGAAAGAAATAGAGGTTAAGAAGCAGCACATCTTGCATATTTCAATCTTCCATGTAGAGACTGGTTTTGTTGAAACCATAGGGAAATGAAAAGGTCATCAATTAAAAAACAAAATTTAATAAACACAAAGTATTTCCCAAATAAATGCCTGTGGTAATCTAATTTCTTGTAAACACTGCAGTCAACATTCTACAAGAGACGCAGATGGCATATTAACATTTCTGATCTCTTAAATCAAAAAACTTGGAGAAAAAAGACTCGCATTACATAAAAATTGCTCATAATTTAGTCTCCTAAAGAGGACAAGACTATGACTAGTCAGCATGTTAGACTTTCAGAATTATTGATTATGAAGTTCAACTAGTGAAGAGTTTTAAGTAAAATCCCAACATCCAGAGTTCAAAATGAAATAAAATACACTTTGAAGTCAGCTTAGAAGATTTTTAGCAACTGTATTAATGACTAATATATACTGAGAGAGAGAGGGAAGGAGGCAGGCAGGCAAGTACTGGTATCTCTAAACATAGCATACATCTTACAAATAACCCAATGCAATTAGAATGAATATTCCTTGAGTTTGTTAGCTATGTATAATTTCTTCACTTATCTGTTACTACTGTAGTTATGCTTTCTGAACACCACTTCATCAAAAAGCAGACTGTTAACCAAGTATAATAAAACAAGAAAACCATTGGAAGAACATGGCAATAAAATAACTTCTCCCATACAGAATGTACATTTAAGAAAAACATTATCTGCAAACTGCCTTCCCACCACCACCACCCCTAAAGAAAGTAAAGATTTTATTATAAAATTCACTTCCCTACCTGTTCTACAGTAATCAACCCATCTGAAGGTTCAGATGTAACCTGTGAAGGCAAAAGTTTACACAGTGTCCCTAAGAGCAGAGATATTTCCTTCATGCTTCTCCAGCAACATACAAGAACCATTTGAGCTGTGACGTCACATGTTTGCCTTTCTTTACCTTAAAAATAAAAATCAACAAATGTAATAGTGTAACTCAGTTCTCAGACGTAAACTTAAAACTTCATGTAGCCTCATCTTTTTACAAAACGCAATTAACTATGAAAAAAAATTTCTGAACTTGCTAACACAAAAGATAATTCAGTTTTGCTGACTCTAATTGCTTCCATTCCTGAACACTCATTGTACTTTATTCCACTTAGAAAAGGCAGCAACTGCTGTTTAAAAGAGCAGGCATCTTTTGGTCACAATCGGTATCCACCTTCACACTGAACTATACAAACACCGACAACTTTGGAGCCAGGCTCCAAGAAACTCCATGTCAATCATCAATCCATCACTCACTGGATATTACTTGGTTTTTAACCCAGGTGCCCCATAGTAAGAGGCCTGGCAAAGGCATCACATTTCTGATGCAACATCTCCATCTGGTGGCCACTGTGCCACTTCAACATATTTACAGACTTCATCAAACAAAACATACAGCCCAACCAAAACAATTTTAAACATAAGAAAAAACGTGAGGAATAAAAGTTCAAGTATTTAAAACTTTAAAAGCTTAATAAACTATAAAATTTAAAAATGTACAGATATTCTGTAAATTTATTCTGGCATACAATAAATATGCTAAATTTTACAACTTCTCTATCACTGTAAAGCTCGATTTCATAGCTGTAGAGAAGTAGACAAATACTTTAAAGTAGACAAATACTATCTTTATTCATTAAAGTAGACAAATACTATCTAACATTTTACCACTGGAATCTTTCAAACAGAATATTCTGCTTATGTAATTTCATGCAACAAGTTTTATTGCACGCACATTTTTTCCACTAGTCTTGTGTACACTGGAGAGGGAAATCACACTAACACCTTTCAACAAGAAATGCATTAAAAGCATTGCCTGACAAGTGTTAATGGTTACCTGGCCAGTGCAGTTAAGGCAACAGAGTCTAGGCCAGTATCAAAACAACTCATTTTCACTTGTACTCTAATAGATATTAACCACAATCTTCCAGAAACACAGTGAATTAGTCTTTAAAACCATGTCCACTAAGAACTAGCTTCTGACAGATTTATTGTAGAACTGAAACATTATACAGAGCAAGTAACTTCCAGTTTTGATCACCCACATAAAATGCCTGCTCTATAAAGAATATCTTGATCTAATTACTAATACAGCATTGGATTTACCTCTCATTTCTGTGCAAATATTCTCCATTGGCCTGTGGTCAGCCAGCTTTTCAGACTCCACTTTGCAGTGTTCTTTCAAAATTTTTGCTTGCATAAAATAATCATTCGTGTCCTGTGGTTGTATCTCATGCAGAATCATCTGCAGATGACCTGCACTTTCTACACATTAAACAAGAGAAATATTTAAGATAGTATTGCTTTTACTTCCAGTTCTTTATACAAATGTAATTCATTTTGGCTATGTAGTACAGAAGAAAGGTATTAGCACTAAAAAAAACAAATATAAAAATATGGTGATTATGAGGATTAAGGAAGAAAGGAAACTAGACTTTACAGTCATCAGTTTTGAAACATGCAACAACACTATCTGCAAATGTGGTATTTTTAGTGCAGAAGTCAAGGCAACCTCTATCAGAATTCAAAAGAGTGGTTTAAGATTATGACATAAAATGAGAAATTAAAAGGGAGGGATGCTAGCTCTAGCTCTGAATCACTGTGAGACAACTTCAGGAGCTTTAGATTTTAACAGAATTCTTTTGGGGGTTTGCTTGTTTGTTTGTTTACCTGAATCACTATCCATTGGAATAAGACCCTCTGGTGATGAGCTCTGCACTACTGGTGATACTACAGCAGAAAGTTCGTACGACATCAGAATGAGCCTGGCCACCATTTCCTTCCATTCGGCAACCAACGTCAAGTTACTTAAAAACCAAACACACAAAACCAAAAAAGGCCAACAAAATCACAAACAAAACCCAACACAACATGGATTTAAAATAATTTTGTATTTAAAAGAAAGAACTGAATTACAAACACTTTCACAACAGTATTTATGAAAACTGTAAAAAGGGTACAGTTTGAGAAGTCTTAAGACTGAGTTTAATACATACAAAGGAAGTACCCAACAGCTAGCTAAACAGTGCAGCAGCCAGTAAGAGTTCTAAAAGCCACAGGTACTGGATTTCATTACAAATAACACTGTACGCTTTTATGTTCTCCTGAGCAGCTCTTCCACTGTGCTTAAATACAGAGCTATGACTTATTTTTTAGCAGTATGTTTTACTTACTTAAAAGGTAATTGCTGCAAAGCACCAGTTATACAATGCACTCTCCCGTACATTGGGAATGACGCTGCTGCTTGAAGCAGAGACTTCTTAGCTTGAAATATTTCTTCTTCAACATTCACCAGCAAAAGCTTGATAACTAAAATTTTAAAGAAGTACAGATCTGCATCATACATAAATATATGGTATTTTCTAAGCAACAAATCTGCTTTAAAGAAATGGGAATAAAGCCTGTTTACACAATAATTCAATGGAAAATGCACAGCTATTTCCTTGTTTACACTTTTCACTCTTTTGTCATTTAAACAAAAGTTATTGTTGATTTTCAGCTACCTAAACTCCAGTAATATCTGTTATAGTCAATTTAGTCTGTCTATCCCAATGAAACAGCAGCTGTGAAAAGCACAGCCCAGATCCTATTCTCAGGGACAATCCCACAGCTCATGATGAATTCAAAAGAAGTTACCTACCATATACTGAAAGTCAGACTTGACCCTTAGAGCCAGGTCAATACAACAAATGGTTGAGCAGAATATTAAAGATCTGAAGTCTACAGTTAAATATTTTAATCTTACATTAGCCACTAAAGAACCAGTGCAATTTTCAAGGATACATGTACCTATTTTATTTACGTTTATACCACGTGGCATCTCAATGTCAGAATCGGAATGAATTAGACCCAAATAACGAACTACAGATAACTAACAAGAAGAGATACTCTGTAACAATGAGACATGAGGTTACTGTGCATTTGCTTCATTTATGGCAACCACAACTGTATCTCAAAATCATGATTTCACTGTATATGAGAAAAGTATTAATAGGTATCTGTAGAGAAGCCAATAATGGCACAAAAAAAGTATAGAATAGCGAGTTTACTACAAATTGCATCCAATTTGCTTTATTACAAATAATGAATTTAAAGATTTTGGTTTTATGGCAAATTACAAAAGGTGGAAGAAGCCTGTTTAACAAATTTGTCAAATCTGACAGACCTAGAGCCCCTCAGCTTTCATGCAGAGGCACAAACCAAAGAAAAATATTCACATGTGAACAAAGCTTAATTACCACAGAAATGCATGTGTAGGACTGCAAACCACCCAGAAATGGTTGCAAGTGAACAGAGCTCCAAGGGGCAGCGCTGAAAATACCAAGTACTGGAACATGACACAGACCAACTACAAGCTGCCTTTGGTCTGGGTGAGCAAGCTCTTAGAGGAAGCAGAGGTTCCCTTCCTGCACTTCATGTGCACAGCTTCATCAAGCTAGCTACCAGGGCCTCAATGTCACTTTCCCTCTGATCAAAATAATAACAAAAGCCATCTTCTAAGAAGATTCAATAGCCTCAACATGAACAGGACTAGATTAAGATCTTACTAAGGCACCCGGCTTCTTAACAGCAAAACAAAAATATACTTAAAATCCTATTAGAAATATGCATCTCTTACTCATTACGTCTCCTACCAAAAGCCTTAAGGAAAAGCAGTAAGGTTTCAAATAAACATAAAAAACATTGAGGTTCATATCCCAAAAGCTTACCTGCTAAAATGTTCTTCTCCACTGTGCTCACTGATGTGTTTTCATCCATCTGGGGGTCATAACCAAGCCCTTTTCCTAAACAAATATGCTGTAGTCCTTTATGATGTACTAAAAAGTTCAACAAATATGAAGAAGTGACACAATCATATGGCTTGGTACTTGTGCTAAGATCCATTGCTGCTTGGAATAGAAGAGCTAGATTTTCAGAATCCTGAAAAAAAAACCCAACCAGTATTGCTCATTTTATTAAGCTTACATAGTGATTTATTTAAGCTACTTAGCACCCTGGAATCTAAGAACCTGCTTTTCAGTAAGTTAGCTGGTACACATTTCTTAAGAAACACATTTTGTACACTGATCACTTTACACTCAAATCATGCATGTGTATGTATTTACCAAAGATATAATTACATACACACTGAGGATGGGGACAGTCATTTATAAAGCAGTATTCAAACACACTGCACTTCACAGGAGGATGGTGAGGTTTTGGTTTGGGCTTTTTTTCTAAAATACTGTGTTTTATCTGCAAATGGACATCACAGAGAAGCATAGTTTATCAGGAAGCAATATTTGTTCACCAGTACTTATGCATTTAAAAGTAACTATTTATGAAGTAATACAACACAAAAATCATTATTGAGTCAAAGGGCAAAATCTGGGTGAAATCAAAAAAGACAGTCAGATAATGAAATCCGAGACCAATCAGAAAGGAAAAGAAACACAGAACTAAATTCTTAAAATACAAGAGTAACCAAGTCAAAATGCCTCTATCATTTACAAAGGGAAGTCACAGCTAAGCAAGGAGCTTGCATTAACTATTTCCCTGATAGTTCATAGTCATATTCAATGAACTTCCCTAACTCTTTCATCCATTGGTGAAACAAGCCTCCTTAGGTAAGGGCATGTCCTGGTTTTGTCTGGGATAGAGTTAATTTTCTTACCAGTAGCTATATAGTGTTATGTTTCGGATTTAGCATGAGAAGAATGTTGGTAACACACTGATGTTTTCAGTTGTTGCTAAGTAATGTTTAGACTAAGTCAAGGATTTTTCAGCTTCTCCTGTCCAGCCAGCAAGAAGGCTGCAGGAGCACAAGAAACCGGGAGCCAACACAGCCAGGACAGCTGACCCAAACTGGCCAAAGGGGTATTCCATACCATGTGACATCATGTCCAGTATATAAAATAGGGGGAGTTGGCCTGGGGGGATCGCTGCTCAGGAACTAACTGGGCATCAGTCAGTGAGTGGTGAGCAATTGCATTCTGCATCACTTGTTTTGTATATTTCAATCCTTTTATTATTGGTGTTGTCATTATTAGTTTCTTCCTTTCTGTCCTATTAAACTGTTCCTATCTCAACCCACGAGTTTTACTACTTTTTTTTTTTTTCCACCCCAAATTCTCTCCCTCATCCCACTGGGTGGGATGGAAGTGAGCAAGAAGCTGCATGGTCCATAGTTGCCAGCTGGGGCAGAAGCTGTGTAAAAATATATACAAGATGCTAGTGATGAACACTACTGCAGGCAATGTAGACCAACTTCTAATTTTCAGGAATTATGCTTTGTACCTAACCCAAGTAACTGGTATAATACAGAATATTCATCTTTCATTAAATTACTCCCCTTAAACTATTTTTAATTACATACCTGTAAATTAAATGCAACATCACGTAGTTTCATCAAAAGCCCAAATGCTAGAACTTTTACTTCCTCAAAAGTACTGGCAAAACACTGGATCAAAGTTCTGACATGAGTAGAATCAATCTCCTGATCCAACTGAAAAACTTGTGCCTGGCCTGTTGAAAGAAAATCAGTGCCTTTCATAATTTTGCTGTAATTCTTTCCAGAATAAGCACTGTAGTCACATTTCACTTAGCTATACCAGAAGAAGCATCGAAATGAAATTTTAGCTAAAGCATTATTTTAATATTACTTTTCTTACTAGGTCTTAAAATGTCACGTTTATTGTTGGAAAAAAGGTTACCATATCCAAAAAACTGTCTCTCAGTAAAACAGAAAGTACCTTATTGCCAAAAACAGAATCCTATTTATTCACATTAAATTCAGCACTGAAAATAATCTTTATTTTAGCTTTGTTTAAAAATCCTTTTCCCGGAAGTATATAATATTAGAAAATAATTCATCTCAAAAAAGGTTTAAAAATTCAGTATGTTTTGGGCTTTGGGTTTTGAGGTTCTTTTTGTCATAGGAATAATCCCCTAAAATGGAAGCCATTAGAATGTTTTGCTTAAAGCAGTCTTGACTTATGGTGACTGACCTAATGCTGTAAGAAGCCAGAAGTTTTAAGATGTCAACAAGTACACCACATTCCAGCACAGAACACAACAGCAGCCAAGTCTCCTTTATAGAAGTAATGTCAGGCTTCTGAAATCCTAAAACTGCTATTATAAACAATGCTCAATACAACTTTCTATTAAAAAATAATTAAAAAAGCAGCAGCAACATACTACAGACTCATAAAAAAATTAATGTGTTCATGATTTATCAGGGGTTTTGAGAAAAGAACTACCAAAAAGGCATTTTTTCTTCTCCCTCAAAATCAACTTTTGTCTTGCATCTCATTTCTTTTAAAAAAAAAAAAGTTACAATTTAAGACTGAAAACATGCTTTTATGTTGGCTATATGATCCAGAGACAAGATTTAGCAAGACCATGAATACTCCAAGGCTTTAACTAATACTTCTTGAATTGAGGTTGTCATAACATTGCGAAGAAAATTTAAAATAACAGCAGCACAAAAATCATAAACTGTCCAATTAAGTTGTTCCTTATTTAGTATAATAATTGAAAAGGCTTGCATATTCTCATGATACTAAGAGTTTTTATGGTCTCAACATTTTGAGTTACATATTACCAAGATGTTAGAACAGGAAAAGGGGGTAAAGTTATCAAATATATTGAATCTTGTCCAAAAGTTTTCTTCATAATAACAAAAATTCATTGAAAAACTTTGCTAAAAAACAGGCTATGCAGGAAAATCCCAGTTTATGGAAGATATTCAACAAGCCATAAATGTCTGCATTTATTTCAATACTCCAATAAAAATTACTATGCTTCCTTCAGGTAAAACGAAAACAACACATGAAATGCCATAGAAATTAAGGACTAAGAATACTGTTTGACAGAAACTGAATAGCTGGCATAAAAGAGTCTTCAAAATTTCCCATTCCTACAGCCTATAAATTAGGCTTCTCACCTTTTGGAAGAGAAAATGTTTCTGCTACTGATCCCAAAATAGTTAGTGCAGAAAATCTGGTTGGGTGTGACGAACCAGGAAACAGTACCTCAAAAAGTCTGTCACATACAGATGACATGAAATCCTGAAAATCACAAGAAAAGTTTTAAGACAGTTTATTTGCTGCCCTACAAACAAAAGCCTAAGTAACTGAATTCAGGACATTCTGGTTTACATTACCCAAAAAATTATGACGTTGCAGTTAACTTTGGAAGAATGGGAGGCCTGCCTTCGTAGTACTGGCAAATTTCATGTTTCCTAGAGTACAGTGATGGCTGCACAAACATTTGGTTTGTCTTTTTTTAAAAAAAGTTTCCCTTCCCCACTCCCACAAAAATATGGCCATTGTATCAAAACCTTTAGAATTACTTGAACAAGAAAAGCAGAACACAAGACAAGAAACAGTTTAACACAAGAAGCTGACTATTTGAACCTTCAAACAGTAAAAAAAGGACAAATACAAAAAGTTTTTATACGGAAGTCTTTGTGCTGAAGCTCTGTCATTCATTCTCTCACTGATCGTTCTGGAAAGCTAGAAAAGGCTAAAGCTCAACAGATTTCTGTTTCAAGACCCAGTAACGCACATCATTTCAAACTTGCTACTAAACTGCCAGCAGCTGACAGGACATTTACTTGAAAATTTTAGTTTGGATTGGGGGTACATCTCCAGTCATTCCCCCCCTTACTTCTGTTTCAGTTCACATCATGGGGCAATCCCTCAGAAAACAACCTTTATTGCTTTTGGACGAAATTAACCTTAGAGATACCCTCCAAATACTAATGGGCACTCAGTTCATGAGACAACAGTACATTTAGTCAAAATTAACTGGCGTAAGTGCATACAGAGTGGACAAGGTCCTCAGCACTGTTTTGCTTTACAAGTTTCCTCCTTCTGCAGTGCACTATTTCCTAATACAGACACAGCCTAACCTACCCAGAGGTGTTCTCAAGAACAATGAACTATTTTTCAGAAACGCTATCCCATGTTTTATATCTGTGTATCTAGCAGTCTAACTTACTTTATATTGCTGCAAAATCCCCAAAGGATGCCTTTTAGTTGAGTTTTCAAGTAACTCTTGCTTGGTTTTATTTTGCTCCAATTTATAAAGCACTTGGGAACTTTCTTGTATCCTACAAAATAACTTTTAAAACAAAAGCAAAACATAGGTAAGGCAAGAATCATTGATAGTTAAACACGGGAAAGGGCGATTTTCAGTTTATCTTCCAGATCATACTGCTTGTAATTTTTAAAAAGTCCGCATACAGTATAATGCAAAACAGATCCTTCTCTCCACTCCAAAACCAAGTCTTTTCCGCATCTCTCATGACCAACCTTTTTCCATCTTCCCCCTTAAATTCATGCCTAGTCTTCTCCTCCCACCTCCTCATTTCCTGTGGGATATATATTACTATGAAAAAAGTTCAATTCATGCATATAATTCTTACAGCTTCAGTGTCTCTTACAGAGTTTGACTCACCTCAGGAGTGCTTCCCCCATCTCTCTTATTACCCACTAATATTATTTCCTTTTTTATTACACTCCCTCTAACACAATTTTTCCATCTCATTCCTCAGTCTGCACCAGGCAAGTATGGAAAGAGACGGACTTCTCTTTTGTTTCTGCCAAACCTATTCCCTCACTTTTCCCCTGTCTCAAATTAATTATTTTCTTGTTCTGTACTGCTTTCTTTTGCCATTAACATCTTCCAAAACATTCTTTATACATACATGGTTTCCTCATTTTATCCATATCCTTCTACCATGATCGACACGTGACTTCAGCAACTTCCACAATGTTAACACACTCAATCCCTGCAGACTATAACAGCACAGCCACATGTCATGCTGTTCCTTTAATATTCTTCTACCTTGTCTTCCAAGTCAGGTAGGTAAGGCTGATCAAGTGACTGTGAATTTGCCTGAGGTCTGGTAAGTCTACGTAAGCACACTCTTAGTCGACATCAAAGGCCACACAAGGTACATTGCTTTGCTGTTGGTAAAGTATGCATCTGCTGACAGGTTAAGTAACACTCACTACCATTCATATCAAGATACTGTGCCTATCACTTAATTTTTTTAAGCCATCCTTGCCTACGATGACTTACCACTATTCAGTTGGGTAATATATACAAAATAGTCCTGGTCTTAGAACTTCTACTCTTTCAGATGAGCTATGTCATAACATACTTAGCAGAATATTTTTTTTAAATACTAAATGACTAACATAATAGGCACATTAGACACTGTTTATAGTTTGAAATTACCTTTCTGAGTAAAGAGCCTATCTGTTGCCTTACTGAAGGAGACTGGCTGTTCAAGTTGTACATCATAAAAAACTGAATTAGTTGCATTTCTTCCATAGACACAATTTCCGTGCTACGATGGGTTTCACAAAGCAAACCTAAAGCATCAATGCAAACCTGAAAGATATTTAGACGTTAACCACAAAAGAGTTACAGGCACCTATGATGATACCTTTGTTTTAAAACAATGCTGACAGTATTTAGGATTAAAGTAATTCTTCTAATTTAAAGACACAAAAAAAAGTTGTCCCTTTACCTGATTGTGCTGATGAACTAGACCCTGTTTTATACACTCAGTGGATACAAGACCATTGCTCATCATAGTTGAAAGTTCCAGGTGTCCATGAGCCCTGGCTGTTCTTAGGCATGCCATTAATGCTCCAAGAGCTCCTCTAGTACCGCGAGAGCCTAAAGAAAATGAAAACCAGTAATCATTGTAGTTTGATTAACACAATGTGCTAATTGCAATGCTTGTCAGAAACTCCCAATACTTCCAACATGTGATCCCTACCTCACTTTGATTTTTTTTTTACCCATTAAACCCCAAAAGACAGTGTCTGTCATAGATTAAACTAGTTCTAAATCACCTAGTTCCCAAAAAGCTTTGTCTTGAACACATCATATGAAAAAAGGACCTTGTAAGACCTCACAAGCCCTTATTTTAGTATTACACTAAATTATGTCAAAAACTACAACAGAAACATGAATCTTGTACCCACATATTTGCAACAAAAGCTAACCTGTAAAGCCCTATTACTAGACACGACTGTGTAAGAAATAACAGCAGAACAGAAAAATCGTAAGAAAAAATACTGGTATGTAACAAAGCTTGGCATGTAAAGAGAACAGTAAGGCACCCACAAAGAACAACAATTATTTTGCTCATGGCATGAAGACACCCTTATGATTATTAGGCATTCCACCTTGAAATACTAACAGCAATAATAACCATCTGGAATTTTTCTCCCAAATATTTATAACAGATTAGAAATTACATTTCTGAGTTTGGTGGGTTTTTTTTAAGGACAGTCATAATTACAAATACAGCATTTATTTTCTTACCTAGATTAGTACCTGCAGAAGCCTGAAGAATTCTAATCATGTAACTTAGGCTGGCAGGGCTACATTTGAGCAATTTTGGTAAATAGTAATCTGTTATGTAAGTAGTTTGGTCACGGTTCCCTTCACACAGTATAACTAGAAGAGGAGAAACCCAAATGTCATGCCACTGGTCAATCCAAGTGCTTTCTTGAAAACTCAAAGTAAAATGGGCTTTGTGATTGGTAAACATGGTTTCCAAAAGATCACTAGCATAGGGTGCAAGAGACTGATCATTCATCACGTCCAAAATTTGTACTGGAATTGTTCTGTCCAACCGTAGTATATTTTCAGTGCCCACACACTCCACAAGACAGCCAAGAGAAGCGTATTTTCCTTTTACATGCCATTCCAAGCTTAGCAAATGCTTTATCAGCCTTGCAAAGAATGGGTCTGATTTTTCATTGGATCCAGTAATGGTGGTTCGGTGTATCTGAAGAAGATTCTTGAATATCAATTTGGCTTGGTGCCTAACAGCATCCAAAGGATGTTCCCAGTGTGTATAAATGTATTCCAGCAGCTTCCTAATTATGTCCGAGTTCCCATTAAGTTTGATTTTTAGATTTGGGGAGCCTGAAACAAGGGCAGCTCGTGCCGAATTAGTCCAAACAGCAAGGATTCTAGACAAAGACATTGCCATGCTGGATTCTGTTAACCTTTTAACAAGAACAAACAAAAAAAGTTCATTATTTCCATTTGTCAATTTTTTCAAAAAATATTTTATTTATTTCAAAATAATTATTCATCACATTAGTTTACCTCACACTAAAACAGGTAAGGAAACACTAACCTTTCATTGAAGAAAAAGAACTAACACAAAAAGGAGGTGATTAATTCAATGTTGCAAAGTGCACACTTCGTTACCTGACATGCTGTTAACTGGTCACAGCTAAAACCCCGAAATATGGGGAAAAGAAACCTAATAAGCCACTACACTTGCTATTTTAAAAACAAAAAAAAAATTAATATCCACATGCTAATATGTGAGCAGCACTATGTTACTGCATGCTTCTTGAAAATACAAAGAAAATTTTTCACTGCCATATAAAACCATAAAAACTGAGTACCATATGTGCAAAAACAACATCACAAAACTGACCTCCAAGGCAGGAACAAAGGTGGAACTAGATATGCGGTTTAATCCCCTATCCAACAGTGCTCAAAGTCCATTAGGTGCAAGCAGTCAATGCTTGCAACCAGAAAAAAAATTAAAACTCATCTTATTTCAAGTATTCCACTCACCAGCACACTTTGTTTTCTTCTGTACTTTTAAAACCATAGGAGGTAATGTCCTGAAACTAAAGTTTATCTGCCTAGATAACAACTGATTCTGCCATACCTTACCATCAGGTGGTTGGTAAACTAATCTGGCTTATGTTGGAAAAACAAAATTTAATTTCAGCATGCAAAAGAAAACTGTAACTTAGAACTGTCTACGCAATATCAAGACATGTTTTTCTGAATATATTAAAAACATGACACAATCTGTGGCAGACACTAATATCATTACACTGAAAACATCAAACTGATACTCTACCAGGATCACGAGCCATGCAAAAATATAAGATCAACCCCCTCCTCCCAAACATGAAACGATACAAATAAAAAAAAAAGGCTTACTCTGAACTCAAAGACAACAAGACCGATGCAATATCCAATAATAGTTTCTCTCCATTTTCACCCATGCTGCCATTCTTCCATTCCAGCATAGCCAGTGCTCCATGGCAAAGAAAGAGAAGGACGGAGGCAGGGCATTCTTCTCTACACAGAGTCCCACAGTTACTCAGAAACCACGCTGGCACATCTGTGTGTTTTATTGACCCAAGAAGCAAGTCACTGACCTGTAATAGCAAAGTAACACCCATTACAGGATGTCAGCACAGAGGAAAAGCTATTTTACGCATAACTGAGAATCTTAGAAGATCTGAAGAGATTTCCTGTACATTGTTTTTCTCAAATTCAAAACCCTACTCTTAATTTCACACAGCAAGGAAAGAATAAAGGATTTGCACTCCAACCAAAGACTGATACAGATGTTGGCAAGTGCTGCTATCCATATCAGCAAAGCCTCTGAACATCGGTAGCACTGATTAATGACACAATGACATTTCACAGACTTTAGCAAAGAAATACACTTACCAAGGAAGGTAATTCTTCAGCTGGCTCATACATAGTTTTAGTAAACAGAATAACAGCCAGTCCTGAGGTAGTCTGAACAGTTTGCAGGAGCGCTGCTATATGGCAGAGAGAAATTTACATTAGAGTGCAGCAAACATTGTGTGCTACAAGTAGGTATCAAAATTATAAAGATGGTATTGAATTTTTCTAGACTACTTGTATATCACAAATCTGTACTGTCCACCTGGACAGCAAGTATTTAACAAATTTACACTTTAGTGTAATAGAAAAACTATTAACACCTTTTAACAGATAGAAAATATAGAACTGCCCAGTAAGACAAGGAGGACTGTGACAGAGTCTACTGTCATTTATATTAAATTCTTATACAGATATTTTTGTACAGTAGAAGTAAACACAATTAGTAATAGTGCACGAACAAATAGTTCTGACAGCATAATTCATACAGATATATTAATTTTTGGTAGGCACAGACATTTGGTGAGTCTCAGAAGTATTTCTATTACTTTTTTAATTATTAGTAATAGCATTTACCTTGGTTTTTATAGCAGGAAAAGTTAAGCTGTACACTCCAAAATTACAATCTATATATCGTAGCTCGCCAAAAGACCTACTACTGCTCCCACTCCCATTTATCTCAGCAGTTCAATCCATTCAAGCTAAACTAAGCTTTTATATATACATGTTGTGTTTACTATGAAAGACAACAAGGCTGGCTTAATAAAAACATTTGGGTTTGAATCTTACTATACTTACCATCCATTAGGAAGTCTGTGGAGCTTTTCAGTAAACTACACATACTTTGCCAAACAAAAGACTCATGGTGTTTCCAAAGACTTCTCTGGATATTTTCTTGTAATTTCTGTACAAGCATCATTGAAACTTTAATGGCTATCAGTAAATCATGCATCAACTGAGTCTGAACAACACAATTTCCATGATTCTTTCTGTTGAAAAAAAAAAAAAAGACAGACATGCCCACAAAAAGGAAATTAAACCACTCTTCATTCTGCCAACTTCAGATAGAATTAATGGTACAAACTGATTTATTGTTTGAGGTGAACAGATATGTAACTATAGGAAAACAAGAAGCAGACTCAAGGTCAGTGTTTCAAAATGAAGTTAACAAGCATAATGACAAATTCTGCTACAGTTCCTGCAGGTTCCCATCACAAACTTTCACTCATTTCATTCTGCCTGAGCAGAGCTGAACTTTTCCAGAAACTTTCCAAAAAGACCAACAAAACACAGTGTTGCTTCCTTCTATTTTTTAAGCAGTTCCTCCATGCGTAAAGCATATTTCTATGATCCGACTTTCTTCTAACATGAAGACAGATAACACATAAACTTTTATGTACAGAACACTCCATTAAGCACCCTTCTCCTCTGTGTACACGATGAAAGACCACAGCAAAGAGGATTCACTTCATGCAATGTTGGAAAATGTTAAGATACTAAATGATGACTCCTGTGACAGGCTAAACAGAATATCAATACTGGTTTAAACACAAATGGAAAGCAGAAGAGTATTACTCTACCTGAATTTTAATAATTTTATCTATTAATTACAGTGTTCAGTCACAATTCATATACAAAACCACGCCCCAAAGGCCTCCCTTAAAAGTAGTAGCTGTAATACAGTATAAGTGCCTTAAATGTTACCACCTTTAATTTTATTTCTTTCCTTTCTTATATCATCATAGGGTCACAAAAGAAAAGAAACTCATCAGCAGCTTTTTTTAATCTAAAATATGTATCATTGTAAAATGTCATTTCCATCTTTCTTCAATGTACAGCTATCAAAGTGATATTCCAAACCATACCAGATTATCTGGCAAGAGTGAAATAAAAACAGATAAAATACACCTCATATTGAATTCACTTGCCTGTTTTCCTCCTGTATGTCAAGTAGTGACTTCTGCAGAAACTGAAGAACTAGTGAAAATAATTATGGTATGAAATTATTTAAAAGATAAATTGAACAAAAAAATTCTAGCAAAGCAATCACATGTACACATCATATCCAGACATAATGAATAGTTACCCATAGAGTAGTGTTTCTTCCACTCCATAAACAAATTAAACTGACATTTCAGTGCAGACCCAAAGAAGCGATACTAAAGCAAAATCTCAAGCTGTTTTGTGACAACCTGGTACAAAACAAGAGTTTCTAAACCACTTTGCCTAATCATGTTCTGGTTCCTCAATAAAAAGTTGAAATTACCAAGAGCTAAAAACAGAGCAGCAATAAAAGGTCCACAGGAAGCTGTGAACATCACCTTCACACTGAGGGCACATTATGTCAAGTTATCCCATATTACCAGTGGATCAGACTTCTGCAAAATTATTGCCTAACAAAAATTTTGCCCCAGTAGGCCTGGGCTTGCTACAGTCAAGACTGGCTGTTAACAGCTCAGTGTTACCACATCCAACTTCAGCATGAGACACAGGACAGAGAATACTTCACGTAAAGTAGCACCAACTCCCCCAGCCCTTTAAGAGTCGCTCACTGGTACATTTTCAGATTTATATCTAGGGCTGCTCAATAAAGCAAGATTGACCCCTGGAAATTAGAGGTACAAATCAAGGGAAAGTGACAAAAAAGTACCATGCAAGGGTACTAGTTATTAAAAATTAACCAGGAGGAAATCAGGTCTGATAGATCTTTACACCTACCTCATGTTACTTCTTCAGATACAACCCTCCCCCCAATAAGCTACAGTGAAACTTATTCTACTATAAATATGAACTTTACCTTCTTCAAACAGGTTCTTAACACTTGCTCTACCTAGAGAAAAGAAAATAAATTTTAACTACTGAATACCAGCCAGTACTATCTATTTTACATAGATGAAGTGTAAATATTACTATTAGGTGCCGCACCAAGATGCAAATCAATGCTGAGCAAGTTAAAACAGAAGATAAAATATTCAGTGTCATCATACCTAAGCTGAAGTCCTCCATACAGGAAGCAAGGTTGTCCAGTACTTTTCTGTACAAATATACATCTGTGGTTTTCAGTTCTTCCCTAAGGCAACGTACAAAGCTTTGTACAGCTAACATCATAAATCGTTCAGGAAGACCATTTAGTGAACTGCAACAGTAAGAAACAGCTCAATCAGTTAGCTCATACTGAGGTGATAAATATCCACTTGACTGAAGTCAATGTCAGCTAAAACTCCAGTAACAGATAGATGTTGCTTCCTGCATGAAAACATACTCTGTTTTAAAATAAACATGCACATTCTAATTTTGCAGCTAGAAAACCTGTCAAAGGGGCATAAAGCTCTGGTATGCAACAACATACAGGATGGAAGCCCTGCATCTCTCAGTGGGACAACAAGTGTTTTCAGACATAGAAATGAAGACAGCTAAGCATTGGATCCTAGAAATGTTAAGGCTGTACAAAATTCACTAAAGAAATACAACAGTAATTTTGCAACAGAAAAATCTAATTGCAATAAAAATAGGCAAAAGAAACCAGTTTAGTTATGATTCCTCTGAACGGCCTTCTCTTGACACTGACAGATTTTTTTAGCAGAAGTATTATAAATTTCTACTCTAATATTGGATTTTAAAGTTCAAGGTGCTAATTACACGCTATGTTGTCTTTCCAGTAATGAAACCAATCAAAAGTGATACTTCACTTTGAAGTTATTTATCTAATGATACATTGTATTATTTATAATTAAGATTTTTAACTAAACAAGAAACAAAACCAGTACATATTCATATATTAGTACCACAAGTTTTCAGTAATTAAAGGACAGGAATTTGTAGTGCGCAAGAAATAACTGACTTCTACGTAAGGAAAGCATTTAAAAAAAAAAAAAGGGATTAGTATTTAAATTTTCACCTTGCTAATACTGTTTTCAAGGGATTCTTCGCACCCAGTGAAAAATACATCTCTCCCAAAATATCCAAACAAGCTTTAACCATGGGATCACATGCAGAGTTTTGACCCATCTTCTTCATCAATGGCATAATCTATAGTCAACAGAACACATGATCAACAAAAACTCTGGACATACCCTCATCATTAACAGACGCAGAATTCCCTCTCATCCAAGTATATAGTGCAAAACTGTCCTCTACCATATCCCGTTGAGTTTCAGGTGTTGAATTATGTTCCAAGAACACCTCTGATACCAAAAATACATACACACATACCAAATAGGAAACTTGGTATCACTTGCCTTCCATCATTTTCAGTAACTGTAGCCCTTACTAATTTAAGTAGTAGAACTACGTTTCTACCTAACACATGTGCAGCAGTAACAACTGTTTTTCACCTTTTTCCAGGAATGTTTAAAACATTATAAAGTTTATTTTAGAACTGTATTTCCCATTACCAGTGCACATGACATACTGTCAGTTACCAAAAGCCACACTAACAACAGCGAAGTCTTACTTTTTTAATACACTGGATCTGCTGGATGCCATTGTTCAGCTGTGCACCATGCAGAAGCAGAGATGCCAGGTTTTGCTCTTCAGCCTTTGAAAACCCTACGTTTGGAAGAAGAGTCTCTTTTTAGAAAGGAATTACAATAAGCAGTATAAACAATATGTAATTTATAAGAAAACACTGCTTAATACTTAGGTTTTTTACCTGTTCCAGTAAACCTACTGGTGCCACAATCCCTTAAGTCACATTACACCACCTTAACACCACTTTTTTTTTTTGCTAACAAATTGAAAAAATACAAGTTTCACTGTACCGTAATAGTAGACCTCATCTTCAGTATAAAGACCAGTTTCACAAAAATCACAGCACAGCTGAAGTTGGAAGGGACCTCTGGATGTCATCCAGTCCAACCCCTCTGCTCAAGTAGGGTCACCTGTAGAAGGCTACCCAGGACCATGGCCAGATGGCTTTTGAACACCACCAAGGATGGAGACTCCCCAAATTCCCTGGGAAACCTGTGCCAGTGCTCAGTCACCCTCATGTTAAAAAAGTGTTTCCTGATGTTCAGAGGGAAGCTCCTGTGTTTCAGTTGGTGCCCAAGCCTCCCATCCCAACACTGTTCAACATCAAAAAAAAGCCTGGCTCCATCTTCTTTATGCCCTCCCTTCAGATCCATTTTACACATTGATAAAATCCCTCTGAGCCTTCTCTTCACCAGCTGAAGAGTCCCAGCTCTCCCAGCCTTTCCTCATAGGAGGGATGCTTCCAGGCCCTTCCTTATCTTAATGGCCCTTCGCTGGACTCTCTCCTGTATGTCAATATCTCTATCTCTCTTGTACTGGGGAGGCCAGAACTGGATGCAGCACTCCAGATGGGTCTTCACCAGTGCTGACTAGAACATAAGGAGCACCTCATAGTAACTTATAGTATACAAATCTTGCATTAGTTTTTTGTCGTGGTTTTTTTTTTTTTAAAGACCACTGGAAATTTAACTTATCAAACAAAAAAAAACCAAAAACAACAACAACAACAACAAAACACAAAATGAAAGAGCATTTGAACAATATCTTTAAATCAAGTTAACTACAGAAAATACAAAGACTGGGAAAATATACTCAAGATGACCTCCAGACATCCCTTCCAACCTCAACCATTCTGAGATTCTTTGAAATTCAGCATTATCCCACATATTAAGGCTAGTACTTCAGGTAGCACTGAATTACAGGCCTGCAAGTGGGATCACAAGTAGGACCTTCTACCACCTTCACACCAATGATAAAACAAAGGGCTTTCAAACCAAAGACATAATGCTCTAAAGGATTCTGCCAAGGTAAGAAGTCATTGTTATTACAAAATTAAAACAAAGCACAAAAGAGCAAACACACCTAAAACCCACAAAACAAAACCACCAGAAATAACAAGAAAAAAGAGAAAAGATTAATTTCAGCAGCTACACAAAACACATTCTACTAACAGAATAAGAAATTACACATTAATTCAGAAAAAAACACCCCACTTACTCTGAAGTTTTTCAAGCTGCTGCTGATCAAGAAAGAATGCATCTACCTTGATTTCCTTCTTCTTCTTCAGAACCATTTTAGCTGATTAAGAGATACGTGCTCAAAAACAAAACAAAACCAAATGTTGTTTTAAAAGCATAATTACAAACACCTCCTATGTTAATGGTCTTCTCACTGTCCTGAAATAATGTTTATTGCATTATCTGTGCACTTTTTTCTGCCCCCCAAGACTAACAGTTCTCTTCAATTTTATCAACTTCAACTATTTCAAGCATGTTGTCTAAAATTCACCCAAACTTCATGGCACAAAAAGTAAGTCATAGAAAATAGGATTTGCTGGATGAATAAAAACTGTCTCACTGGAGTTTTTACTGCACTTGCTATGTAGTCTGTGGCATGCCCCTGGATCACAGTTTGAAAATATCATGCAGAAGCATGGGAATAACACCACAAAACTTCCGTTGCTGTTTTACTCTTCAAAACTCATTCAATTTGTATTAATGTAAAGTTAGAACTGCACGGCAAAGCAGTTTTATTTGTTTAAAACATATCAACCAGTGCTGTGCTTGCTATAATGGATGTTACATATAGCGAGTTATTTCTTCAAGGTAATGGCAGTTTAATGCACACTACAGTTTCACTGACTTACAAGCTCATTATCATAGAACTGCTGAGGCTCGAAGGGACCTCTGGAAGTCATCTGGTCCTACCCTCTGCTCAAGGAGGGCCACCTGGAGCCTGTTACCCCAGACCATGTCCAGGTCTCCCAAGAAGGGAGACTCCACAGCCTCTCTGGACAACCTGTGCCAGAGCTGAGGCAGCCTCACCCCACATCTGGTGCTTCCTGATGTTCAGAGGGACCCTCCTGTGCTTCAGTCTGTGCCCACGGCCTCCTGTCCTGGCACCCGGCACTACAGGAAAGAGCCTGGCCCCATCATTTTCGCACCCTCCCTCCACACATTTATATATGCTGATAAGATCCCCTGATCTATTATCTAGTCCCAGTTGATACTGATCAGAAAGCGTAACTCTTCCATTTTTCTTCTAAAAACAGGCGGCCTCGGCCTTTTCCCCCAGGCAGCAGGCAGGCACCACACGACGGCACTGACCAGCGGGGCCGGTGCCCAGGCGGGGTAACCACACGACAGCCCTGACAACCTTGGGGCGGCCTTAAGAAGACAAGAGCCTGACTTGCAGCGCCTGAGAGGATCTTGCAGCCGGGCCCCGCTGCCGTGCGGGGCCATCACGCTCTCTCTGACCGACCGAGACGGTCCCAATAACCCCGTTCCCCACGGCAGCTCCCAGGCGCGCTGCCGGGCCCCCGGGCCGGGCCGCAGCC
>JANZLQ010000057.1:5381090-5430506 GCA_026212715.1 Elanus axillaris | reverse complement strand
AGTGGCCGTCGCGGCCGTCGCTCAGGCTCCCGCGCTGCTCGCCGCGGGGCGCGAGCAACCGCGGCCCCGCAGCGCCCACAGCCCGGACGGCGCCCGGAGCGGCAGCCTGGCGAGCAACGGCCGGCCAGGTTTGACCTCCCTTTCCTTGCCCCTTTCTTTTCCTCCCTTTGCGAGCGGGGCCGCGCCGCGCGGGCGGCAGCGCCCGGGCCGGCCCCCGGCTCTTCCCCGGCGGGGCGGCGGCGGGAGAGCCGGCGTGGTGCCCTCGGGTGGCTACCTCGGGCGTCGGATGGCGTCACGCGGCGCTGTCACGGTGGAGGGTGACGTTGTGTTAGGTCACTGCGGTGTCGTGCAGGGCAGAACCCCGGGGGGTGCGTCAGGCGGTGTACCCACGGCAGAAGACTGACGAGCTTGAGGTCGCTTTAGGGGACGTAAGGTCCAGGCTCCTATCGTCCGGTTGGCAGAGCCGTGGCCCTAACCCCACGGTCCCCACCCCCGAAACAAGAGCGAGAAGAACACAACTTCCAAACAAACATGCAAAATCAAGATATTTTAAAAAAATCTACACCGCCAGCTTTCAGAATTTCACGTAAAAATTAAACATTCGTACCTAGCGCAATGGCACACTGCAACCTGTAACATCGCTGTCATTGGGAAAAGGGATGTAAAATGAGCTTCTGTGATTTAATGTGGTTTGCTGCACGCCTTTGACAGTGCTCTGCAGATGAGCCGTGAGTTGTGCCATTTCCCTGGGAAGCCGAGCAGGCAGTGGCTCCGTAATGAGCTGGGAGGGGGCAGCCTGGGCCCTGAAGTCAGGAGGGCCCATGGGCATCTGCGCCCAGTCCTGGAGTGGGGGAGCCCAGGCTGACGTGTTGCTTCATGGGAACAACCTCGTCAGTAGCTAGGAGGCAGCAGAGAAACCATTCGTAAATCAGGTTTTGAAGGAAGTTCTTAATAGCTTAGGCTACAGTTTGAGCACAGAATTATGCAAAATGAGTCAAATGGAAAATAAAGTTACCAGTGTTTCGACATGAGTAAGGGCCCTGCCAGCAACAAACCTGAGAATGACTTCCTTGATTCCCAAACAGGTCCACTTTGTGCCTCATCATTTCCTTTATCCAGTCCAGCCTTTATGGATCCAAAAATACTTGAAAGTGCTGAGTTTGGGTGAAAAGGATGGAAGAAAGGGACCTGAAATTCGAGAGGTGTGGTCCAAATGCATTTGGGCTGGTGAATATTTTAGGGTGGTGCAGGGAACCCACCATGTACTGCGCAAACCCACTCCTGTCAAAAGAGGAGGACTTACTGAGCTTTCTCCAACAGAGAAAGGACATACAGAGCATACAGACAGAATATAAAGTGTTTAGTTAAACACAGCATTTTGTTAAAAGCGGAGGAAAACACTGACAGTGTGATAAGGAACGTGTAAATTTTTAACGTGTTTCAAAAAGCTAGAACATTGTTCCTTCCTTCCCCCTGAAATGTATTTTGAAAATTTCCAAGCAGACAGCACAGAAAAGGAAATTATATCAATCCCTTTGGGGAGAATGTGACATTCTGACTTCTTGAAGCCTATGAAGTAGTTCATAAACTTAAAAAATGAAAAAGATTAATTTAATCTTTCCAGACTTGTCAAACTTGTCTCAATTAATTTTTAATGGCATAATTAGAACTTACCACTTTATTATGTGCCTTTTTAGTTTACTTTTCAAAAGATCTTATTTTTAAAGACTTAGGGAAAACAGAGGGCTTTATGGTGGGAACTGGAGCAGCGAGAAGGGGAGGACTTTGTGTAGGTTTGACTGCTGTTTCAGAGTACTCTATTAAGCCAAGAGAGATGAACTAATTTTTTTCCTCCCTTGGGGAATCAAACAAGAAACAGGAAGTCACTGATTCAAAGTAAGATCATTCACTCCGCAATTGTAGACAATATATGATGTGCCTGTAAATATTTCCAGAACCCATTGGCTTTTTGGAAAATATGAAGCAAATTATTATAATCTCTAACAAACAACCCACAATAAAAAGAATTCTTTTTAAACTTTTTATCTGTAATGTTTATACAGTAGAATATTAATTAGCTTGGACATTGAGAAACTACTTGGCTGGACACATCGTTCGCTGCCAGAAATCCATCTACTCAAATGTTTTGTCTGTTGAAAGACAAACATTTTTAACTCCACCCTGTAATATTGTGCCCTACCAAAAAGCAAAAAATACTTTCACTACTTGATCTGTTTGTGTTTTCACTACCACAAACACTGAAATATCCTACTGTTAACCAGATGTTGGCTGAGTTAATCTCTTGTCTTCCATAGCTGTAATTAGTCAAAAAGGAAAGACTTTGTAAAAAATCCTAAATAGACAGTCTAATAGGAAATTGCCATTCCTTGTTACTTAAGAGAGCAGAATCCAGGCTGTCTGTCCAAATCAATCTGCAGCTGAAACTCCTGCTTCCTCTGTAAAGCAGGAGAAGCTGCTGTTTGGAAGTGCCACCTTCCCCCCTTGAACGTGGGGGCTCTGCACAAGGAGAGAGAAGTAAGGATCAGGGACAGGACAATAGTGAGCAGCCTGGTTCCCTGACAGTCAAGGAATTAAAAGATGGAGGGAAGTTGTAAAAGACACCAGTCACCCAGAAGGCTTGCAGTCAAAATGATTGTATGCTTAAAGTTTAGAATTTGGGTGTTGTAGGATCGGCTCAGGAAACTATTTTAATAATGTGCTTAAATCCCAGAAATTCCATGGGGATTCCTGAGTGGGGGTTCCTGAATAGGGATGGTTGTAACCTCAGGCTTAACAGCTGGAATCATAGCCTGCAGGACCAAGAGGAAGAGAGAGTCAAGAATGGAGCAGTTACCTTCAGAAAGTGGTTGTGGTGATCCTCTTCTTCCTTCTAACTTACGATTTTGAATGATAGGAACAAAAAATTAGGGTATGTGAAAAGAAGGAAAGTTTTGAGACAGGGAGAGTTTTTCACCTGCTTAGCTATGATGACCTTGAAAGTAATTTGAGACATTGAAAATTTAAAAGAGAAATAGAAAATGTTAATGTATTGGAGAAAACATAAGGACTTTTTGGAATCCTACTCATTACTTTGATCTCTCGTGATGCTTTGCCTTTTCCTTTTTTCTTCCTGGTGTCAGGAACAGTGGAAAAGATAAATCTGTAGGTCCTTCCCCTCTAGGTGATGAGAGCTTGGGGAAAGAGAGGAACTGGGGCTGCCTCCTCTGACAGTGGGAGGAAAGAGAGTGCTTGAACCTGGGCTTTTGAAGGACTGGAGTAGGCATGGGGAGGGGGGTGCTCTCACAGGTGTTGTTTATTAATCCATGCTGAGTGGGTCAGGAATTGCATTAGAGAGATCTATATTATGCATGATTTTCCTGTGCCAGCCTCTTTCGTCACACTGAAAATGGTTGCTACTTGCCTTTCCTTGTCAGTGTCTCATTGTCCATGACAAAGGTAACAAACAGAGTATAACCTTATGAATGGTAATTTTTTGTTTGTTGTGATCTTCCAGCTGCCCTCCCCTGAATGGTGTTTTTATGGGTATTTGTTATTTCAGAGATAAATTGAATACTTAGGGGGAAGTCAAGCTTTATTTTCAAAGCCAAACCTACATGCTCAGAGTCTTGCAAAGGCCAGGGCCTTTGCTTGCAAGGAAGCTTCTTCGACTGAAAGGTTACATTCAGCTATCCACTTCATCTTTATTAAGCTGTCTACAAATAGTTGGAATACAACAGAGCCCAGTCGTTCTGCTTACACACAGATGATTTTCTTGGCTTCTCTGACTCAAACCATGATGAGCCAGCTCTCATCCTGAATAATTTTTCCAGCAGTGCTTGTCCAAAAGGGCACTGAGATTAATTTCCAGAAGGAATGAGCAGTTAAATGTAGATGAAAGCACAGATCTGAACCTGAAGCTTGCATGAACCAGGATGTCCTGAGATCTGCAACAGTTAATGTAAAGGGGTTGTTTTTCATGTGGGGGATCCATTAGGGACCATTTGCTCGCCTGCCTTTACATTTGGAACCATAATCTCCCCCTTGCATCTCATGGAGGATATTAAATTTTAAAGGCAATTTGATTAAGCATAAGAATTTTAAAACACTTTTTGAAGAGTCATCTGCCAAACATTAAACTTGCATAAAACCAAATGTGCTACTAACTCACAGGTAGTTACATCTATATAAGGTATTTTCTTAGCAAAAGCTCAGTTCTCTACAAGCCTCTTCTATGGAAGAAAGGATATATGCAGTAACTGAAAATTAAAATGTGTGATACGTCTCTGCTTATCAAGGAAAACATATTGCAGCCCCAAAATAATTGAAGAAATTAAAATATGATAAACCTAAATATTATCAACACAGATTTCAGAAAGCTCAGAGTTATAAGGGCCTTTGTAGACTAATGTACTTTTACTAAGTTTTATGAAACTGTACATGTACCAAGTTTGGGGGCATTCTTGAGATTTGTATAAAATAAGTTAGTACATATATTAATAAAAAGTCAGACTTTAATACAGACTCAATTTGACATGGGGATTTTTTTCCCTTTCTTTTTCCAGCATAAATATGGCTGAGCCTTCAGAGCCAGAAGGTACTATAAACTGGAAGGAAAGATGTTTAACTCTGGAGTCACAGTTAATGAAGTTTCGTCTCCAGGCAAGCAAGATCAGAGAATTGTTAGCAGAAAAGGTAAGTCTCATGGTATGAATTTTAATGCTGTATAAATAATTTTATTTGATGATGGGGGCTGATCAGATGTCACGTTTTGAGATTACAAGGGCTGGGATTTTTTCAGGAGGGAAAAAAAAGCATTTTAAAACAAAATATATGGAAAACAGGTACCTTTTAATGTTGTGAAAGAATTTAACACATTAGTTTTGCCAGCAAGAAATGTTAATTTTCAAATAAGAGCACACTGGCAACTCTCCTGCAGAGAAAAATATGTATCCAGTACTCACTTTTACAACATCTAAGTTAATATTTAACACATTTTCCTAAGTATTTAAGATCTGATTTAAGACACAGAAATCACTGGGGAGAAAATCCAGAAGTATTATTTTCCCCAGTATTCCTTACTGAATCATATAATTTACCAGACTTGCTTTTTCTGTAATAAAACATCTCCAACTATGGCTAGTCATCTGAGTCTAGGGACCTGGGAAGTTGAAAAGTACTGTATAATTTAATTTGAAGAATACTGTTTAAATATTTACTTTGTTTTGCAATAAAGAAACATTTTACTTGGTATGTTCAAGTATGTGTATCCCAATAGTCAACCATGATTGAGCCCACACTTGAAATACAAAAAAACCACCACTGTATTTACCTGTTAACATTTTGACAGAACAAGGCAATTAAAAGAATACAAGGGACAAAAAATTTTAGAGAATCATTGGAAGGAACTATGTCATCATTAATATTCACTTCAATTAATTTCTCGTAAAAAAGTTATTTTGTCAAAACTACCCCAGAGCTAAATTTTCCATCAATTGCTCCCCCTGCAAAACAAAAATAAAATTCAGATAATTTTATAGTATGTTACAGTGACAATACCTTTATTTGATACATTTATGTTAATGCTTCTCTTTTGTGAATTTTGTGAATCTCTTCTCCCTTTGGAGCCATAAATACATTTAGTATCTACTTTTAGCCCTCTCTGAATCATTTGCATTTTACTATATTTCAGTGGGTACAAGAACTAAATAGTATTGAATCAGAAAGAAACATGTAGTTTTGTATTTATGAAGAACAGTGGATGATGTACAAAGTTATGTGCTCCAGTCCTTTCCTAACAATGCTTAACACTGGGTTTTCTTTGACAGCTAAATTAACCACCAAGTATGATTTCATGGAGATATCTGTCTTAATTCCAGGATCTTACTCAAAGTACTTTAAATTTCTATATTATGTATCACTTGTTATTTCATTGACTGGTCACTAAATCTTGTAAGGACCTTCTTGTAAATCTTTCTTGTCAGAAAGCTTCTGTTATCCTGAATAACAAAATACCATCAAAATCCTTGTCCAGTGCTCATTACCAAATGTCTACATTGAACAGCATGCACCCTGAACAAATCTCTGCTGATCTCCATTGACAGCTGCTGGTCACTGTGTGAAGTAATCAATAACCTACTATTTTTATTGAGCCAGTTTTTTAATTCATGGAGGGACATTCTCTCTTACCCTGTGGCTGTTCCCTTTAAACACTTTCCAAAATCCAAAGAATTATGTAAACCAGATCCACCCTATCTGCAGCCTTGGTGATCCCCTCAAAGGACTTTAATACCTTTGTGAGCCAACACATCCCTTTATAAGGGCCTCTTTGACTCTTCTCTTTTCTATCATACTTAACCACATGCCACCTAATTCTGCTCTTACAGTTTCCACTAATTTGCTTACTACAGACATCAGACTTAGAGATCAATAGTTGGTTCAACTATATCATCCAGTTCTTGGCTGAATATCATTTGGCAATTTTTTACTCTTCATTTTATATATTCGTGCCCTTATCTCTTCTATGGAGGTATAAAACCTCAATTTGAGATGGAAAAAAATGGAATAAAGAAGCTTCATTTTTTCTGGATTAGGTTTTTTTCATTAAGTAGGTCTTTTTTATTAAAGTGAATATGAAAATTTACAGCAATGTAAAATCATTGTTGAATAATACCGAGTTCTACTGGAATCATACTTTTAGTTAGTACTCCAAATAGCTCTGCTTTGGCATGACTAAAAATATTACTGTTAGAAAGCAGTGTAGCTGGAAACTCTTAATTGTTTAATCAGTTCTGCAATTTTTCTGTATGGCAAACTCTCATTGAACAGGCACTGCAGAATACTGGGTTTTGAAAGAGCAACCAGCTGTACAACTGCCATCCTTTGAAATTTCATCTAAAAATTTATAAAAAAGGAGAACTACTCAGTCCTTCATTCCAGTTAGCAAGGTGCACAGATGAGTTAATAAATCATTATCATCAGTCTTGGAGGAGAACATACATCAAAGAGTACAATACTGCCTGCTATAACACTCAAAAGATTGTTGGATGCTTACACAATCAGGGCTGTCCGATGTCATATATCTCTTCTGTCTCTTCACCCCATTTGGATCACTATGTTTCAGGATGGAAGTCAAGTGGCTAAACACTGGACATGACTTCACTAGGGACTTTCCAGCAGCTGTAACTATCATGTTTTATGCAGCTGCTGATGATTATAGTGTTGGCAACCAAAAAATCAAGATCCATGAGCAGCACCTCACAAAACTATCCAAGTTAAAAAGATTTTAAAAGCTTGAATGTTTTCTATTTGACTTTTCACTTTGTTTGTTTACAGTTTGCATTTACAGGCTCTTTAACTGCTAGAAATACCCTTTTAAATTAATAGAAATATATACGTAATCATATAATTGCAGAAGTCTGCATTTAAAAAAAAACAGAATAAGAGGGATAAAATCACAAATCTTCAGCACTGTGCCTGAAACAAAGAATTCAAAGGAAAATCACTTATTCTCTCTCATCTGTGAGAAACTTGACTCCAAAATAGCTAAAAAAAATCTTAAGAACTTGTCACGTTACTGCACTCTTGGTTTAGTTTACCTTAGCTTTCTCAGAAATTTTAGAAAAATAAGTGTTTACAGGAGGTAGAAATGGGAGAAATATTTTCTTTGGAAGACCATGGGTCCAAAAGTATTCAGTTGGGATAATTTGATATATTACTCTCTAGAGCAGAGCATTAGCAGACTTAATGAAAAATGATCCTTCTTCTCACTTTGTCTTTGACTTTTTAAGACAAATCTTTCATTCATAAACTGGAATTCAGCTGGGAAATGCATCAAAGACTGGTCAGAGCTCAACAAAATTACACCATATTCATCTGCAAATTTATCAGCCTTGCAAGGTGTCACGGTTTAACGCCAGCGAGCAGCTAACACCACGCAGCTGCTCACCCCTTCCCCCCCAAGCGGGATGGGGGAGAAAATCGGGAAAAGAAGTAAAACTCGTGGGTTGAGATAAGAACAGTTTAATAGAACAGAAAAGAAAAAAGTAATTATAATGATAACAACACTAATAAAATGACAACAGTAATAGTAAAAGGATTGGAATGCACAAATGGTGCACAGAGTAATTGCTCACCACCCGCCGATCAACACCCAGTTAGTACCCGAGCGGCAATCCCAACTCCCCCACCACCCAGTTATTTTCTGAATGTGACGTCCCATGGTATGGAATACCTCGTTGGCCAGTTAGGGTCAGCTGCCCTGGCTGTGTTCCCTCCCAACTTCTTGTGCCCCTCCAGGCTTCTCACTGGCTGGGCATGAGAAGCTGAAAAATCCTTGACTTAGCATAAACACCACCCAGCAGCAACCGATCAGAGTGTGATCAACATTCTTCTCATACTGAACTCAAAACATAGCACTGTACCAGCTACTAGGAAGACACTTAACTCTATCCCAGCTGAAACCAGGACACAAGGTTCAAACCCAACAATTTTCAAAATAGGCACTAAATTCTTAGCTGTATTTATTCGTATGTTGCTTTCATTTGTAACAATCCAGTGATTATTTTTCACATTTTTATTTTTTAAATTATACAAACTTTTCTCAGCATTTGTAAAAGGAAAGATACACTCACGCTACTTTGAAATTACCTGCATGCATTTGTCACTCAAAAATATATTTGGGAAATAGCAAAGTGAATAATGAAGACCTGATTGGCCAGTACTTGATGTGCATCCTGATACTAATGACAAGAGGATAATACAGCTGATGTCAGCCTTTATAGGTACTTTTGAGATTTGTTACCTGTTATAGAAGGAAAGAAACTCACAAAGCACACAAATAATTCTCATTCATACTTTGATTAACACAGGCCTTTATTTGTGGTTTTGTTTGCAATCATCTTTATGCTATGAAATGTGTACTAAAACATTGAACAATAGCACCATACAGTGTTCTACTTCAAAATAGCGAGAGCAATCACAGTACTATGGCATGACAGACCTAAAACCCTCATGGGTATTAAACTATGTAATTGTTGTAGAAAGCAGAGTGAGAGTGATACTGTGACAAAACAAGTGGTATCTACAAGAAGATAAGAGAAATGAATTGTTGGTAATTCTCCAGCCTTCCTCCTCTGCATGTATTTGAGAGGTATCTCTTCAAAACAGTGAATCAGGAAAGGGAGTTTACATCCTATTACACTGTGTGTATGACTTGTCAGAACTTGCCATTGGATTTTTCCCCTTATATTTGTTCTATAACTTAGTCTAAAACCAGATGTTAATAAGGGTTTGCTTGAATCTATCCTTTTTCATTATTTGTGTCTTTAAGCTATGTGCTTCTGTAAATATATTCGAGCAGTGGATTAATCAGAATACTTTTTTACACACTAGAAATCAAATACCTTTGCAAAATTATTTTATTTAATAGTGCCCATGCAAATAAATGAACCATCAACATGGGAAGTTTTCAGTATATTTTCCTAAAGGATGTGTTCTAATTTAGAAAAACAAACTATTTACTGGGTTTTGTAAGTCTAGCAAGTACTCATCCTTGAGCCTCAGTGGTTGAGGAGTTTGAGGAATTTGCATTGTAAGTGTGTTTCAGCAGTACAGCTACCAGAACTTAAATTTTTTAGTGAACCTGGGGAGAAGAAGGGAGTGGAACAAAGGAATATACAATGTTTTCAGAATACTAATCCATTCACTGTTGTTTATTTGTTTGGGGGTTTTATTTGCTTTCATTTTGCCAAGTAGTGTCTATATTTATAAACCTTAACATGCAAAGAAAGAGACCTTGTTGGAATTTTACGCAGAAGCTGCCGCTGTAAGTGGGAGACGTCTTTACAGGAATTTAAGGAATGATGTGGAAAGTATCCCTAGTACACCAAATTTAGGATAGCTGTGGAACTGAGTTTTAAGTAGCAGCATTTATTTTAATGCAGCTTGAGTCCTGTGTATATGAAGAGTTTACTAAAAATACCTTTGTTGAATAAAAGATTACGGTATTCTACTGCAAGTTTAGCTCCTAGCTTTCACGTCATAGGAGAAGTTGGTGACCTTCATTCTTTTCATAGTAAATACATTTTTCACCTAAAATATGTGTGCAACATTAGGTATAAAATTAATGTTTTTCCTACCACTACAAAAATCATTTTAGTAGAAGAACTACATAGCTGTGTTAAATTTCCACTTGGGCAGCCTTCACTGAATTTCTTTTTCATCAGACCCCATAAGGACTGAATATGGCATTATACCAAATGTTGCATTATGGGCTGTCCAGTAATACTCAACATTCACATGAACGTCTCCAAGTTTGTTTCCTGCAGTGCTGAGGGTCATTTTATGCATTGAGTGATTTTCAACAAATATAAATGATTAAGAGACAGGATTATTTTCATGTATGTATTGATTTGTTTGCTTTTAACCTTCCATTTGGATATTCTCTGTATACATGCTCAGCTGGGAACTGTGTACATGATAAACGCAATAATATTTCTACTTTCTGTACAGATTATGAAAATTGAATAACAGCTGATTTTTAGGCCAAATACTATTTCCAGTATATTCCAAAGCCTAACACATTCCTGACTTTGTTTTACAAACCAACAGCTAAATCCATGTCCCACTGTATTTTTATTCATTTTGCAGTCATATTTATGGTATGTCATTTGACATTTCAAAATGAAGCAGATGCAGTGTGTTTTGTTATCTGTTGCGTGTCAATGTCAAGATTAATGTTTTCGGAGGAGAAGTCCCTAGCATTTGACTTGTGCAGTGATTGCCAATATGAAAATTGTAAAAAAGCACAATGAGTATTTCCATTCGCATTCCAAGGATTATCAAGAGTAAAGTAAAAGGGAGCAAAGTACCATAGAACCAAAATTATTTCAATGAAGGTTTTTTTTCATTATTTCAGTTGCTCTTAAAAAACTTCTTGTCATAGAAGATAATTCAGATGTACTTAGGAAGATAGAAACAGGAGAAAGCAACAGTTAAAGAGAATAAAAGTTAGCAGTTTATTTGGTTAGACTCTTAGGGGGTTTTGCACCTTTTTAATACCTATACCTTTTGTACTATAATTTCATTTTTGTCCCATGTCTATTATTAAGTTTTTGCCATGCCTTTTTATAATGGGGGTGTTGTTTGTTGGTTTTGTACATCTTAAACCTACATTCTTCCTAAGGAGGCTGAAGATGGGGGGTGGGGGTAGAAAAAAGAGAACTCAGGAAGCAATAAATTAGCTGTTCTTGTAGAGGCCAGGCTGGGTAATGGCAGGAAGAGCACAGCCCTGGCTGTGAGGCCAGAGTATGAGTATGTTTCCTCTGGTGGTATGGAG
This sequence comes from Elanus axillaris, assembly GCA_026212715.1. Taxonomy (NCBI): domain Eukaryota; kingdom Metazoa; phylum Chordata; class Aves; order Accipitriformes; family Accipitridae; genus Elanus; species Elanus axillaris. The sequence goes on along the minus strand of JANZLQ010000057.1, from coordinate 5,419,171 downwards.
ACAAGGGCATCTGTATACTGTTCCAGCCCACCTGAGATGGGGAAGCTGATGGAAGTTGTGTAAGCTGTCATAATGGGTAGCCACATGTGCAGATCTTTAGCCGATCTAGTACTTGTTTAGCATTTCACTTGTAGGAGCTACAAGATGTTTTTCCTCCATTTTTCATGGAGGGAACTCTTTTTGCTCTTAGAAATTATGCATTTAATTTTCATTGCCTCAGAGAGTATTTTCAGGCTTTAAATATCCATTGTCATGTCTTCAAACTGCATTGTGCTGTCTTTCTTACATATATTTTTGGATTCTCCTGCTGCTTTACAATCTGTGTCATATACACTTTAATTTCATGAATAAGTTCAGTTTCAGTGAAGTTTTCAATTTTTTAAACTTCGGCAGTGAGTGGTACCTTTGATTCTTAAGCCATCACCTCTCAGGCAGTGGCATGGAAGAAAGGCCTCCTGTTTCAGATGTTCATGTGGTGGCTCTAATCAGAGCTTACAGTTCAGTGGGACAGAAGTAGCGGAATTTCCACAATCACAGTGCAGTGATCAAAACAAAACAAAGCAGGCAGCTGCCTTTTAATACAGATGAACAACCAGTGGTTGATATTATCTCTCTTTTTATTTTATGCACTGTGTGAGACTTTTTTTCCTTGCCTGCCAAAGTGCTTTGGTACATTCTTCTATCTTGCAAAACAGTATCTTCACTCTTTCAAGATTTTTAATGTTATGATTATGTCTGGTTTTGCTAGAGTGGTGGTCTACATAATTTGTATTTGATTGTGTCTCTGCAGTTTAACTATCAAGACGAGATTTGATTTGGAAAAGACAACAGCCAGAACGAGTGAAGGTTCCTAGTATTTTACCAGGCTTAGGAAAGTCCTGTAACTGACCTTGGGAAAAGCACAACTTCACTACACTGCCTCCCCAAATCCTGCTGCTGAATTTAACTTTTTTAAGTTTGCGTATTTACTGGCAGCTGTTCTAGACTACTAATTCTGGAACAGTTTCCTCCCTGGTCTTTTCTGTTCTATATTTTTAATTTATATAGTTTCCAGAATAAATCATTAATTTTACTACAATGAACTCAGCTGAAATGCGAAAGATTGTTTTTTCATGTGTACTTTTCCCTCATTTAACAAGCCCTAGGAAAACTTTTTGAGCTAAATAATTATTCTTAAAATCATATTTAAATATTGAAAATAACTTGAAACAAGTAAAATATAAATCAGTGGTAAAACTGGTCTCATGTTATGGAGATTGAAAAATTTTGAGCCTCATCATTTTGGAAACTGAGCAGATGGGAGACTGGTAATTTTTGTAGGTTTCATTTTGTTCCAAGGAAAGGCTTTTGGGCTAAACATAGTTCATGCAAGTGAGCTGAAGCACTAAAAACGAGAGTTAACAGAAATATATAAGTAAGAAGTACCTTTTGCCTAACTAGGAGAGCAGTGCCACAAGTTGAGGTAGTTAGAAGTGGACAGGATTGTGATTCTGCACATAAGACTGCGGAACTACTAGCCATCTTCAGAAGAAGCAGGAGGAGTCTATATAGGTGTGTGTATGTGTGTGTTTTTATACATACATACATACATACATACATACATACATACATATATAAAGTTGTCCTCAAAGACCCAAATTGCTTTTACACTCTGTATCTCTGACCATGATGGAGGTAGAGAAAAGAGTTAATCCCTGTGGTGAACTGTCTGAACAGAGGAAGAGATAAATGAAGAGGAGCTTGTGAGATGGCAAATTTGCAGAGGAATAGTTGATGCTGCTTTGTTCCTGAGAAGAATGGTAGCCTTTTACCTTTTAATTGGTATTAAAAATGAAGAAGATAGGAGAAGATAAAAACAGGAGCGCACTGAAAAGTGGCAGCTTGTGAGCTGCAAGGTTGTGAGCACTAAGCTGAGTTTTGCAGTAGTCATAACCTAGGTGGGCATTCAGGTGGGGTGTGAAGGAAAAAGAAGGCTGTAGCTTTTGGGATTTAAGCCAGATAACAAATTTTTTCATCTAAAGATTATTTTTTTCATGTAGGAAATAAAAACAAACAGTGGAATTCCATATACTATGAACCAGTAAAATAGTGAAGAAAATTCACCATACTTGATCTGTGAGTAGCCTAAGGAACATTTGAGCCCCTTTAAGACTTAGCCTTTAGAATTAGACCTTTTGGGGAGATCTATGACAAAAAGAAGATTGTGTTCAGAAAGCAGTTCTTCGTTTTGATGACTAAATCCACACCACTGAGAAATATTTTTATAGGTTTCATCTTGTTCTAGGGAAAAGGTTTTGTGCCAAAGTATTCATTTTTTACTGAAGGCTTATTTAATTTTGTAAGTATAGGTAGGTCTGAAGTATCACTTCCTATATTTATAAGACAAGATGGATTTCTATTAATTAGTTAAAATGCAAAGCTGTTCTGTAAAAGATAAGTCTTTCTAATTACTGTGTTGCCTTTGGGATAAAAAAATCATCCAGTAAAGAATAAAATATATCTTACTCAAGGCATGTGCTAATTCCTTCTTTACAAATTACCTTCTTGTTTATTTTTCCTGGAAAATAATAATATCTTGATTTTACATCTCTCTTCTTTAGGTGCTTTGTCTATGTGGCTTAATTGGCCAGGTCATATTTTAAAGTTTGTTGTAGTTTATAAACATTTAGCACTGTCCTTATGGAAGATAGATAATACGTAGAAGAGAAATGAGTCAAAACAGAAGGAATAATGTTTAAAAATATGGATGGAACATACACAGCCAGCTTTTTAATAAATGAATTACAGAAGTAGGAGGAATATTACTTTGTTTTCCTAAGATAAACCATCATAAGAGAAACCTTTTTGTAAGAAGCGTAAGTCATGCTTCTAAAACAGTTTTACCATTGCTTTTAACTAACAAATGTATGCAAGGCTTATACATGGAAAGATTGGGCATAGCAGATTTTAAAACATGAAAACTGGTGGTTGTCAAAGCCACTGCCAAACAGATGACTTTTGAGTAGTACTGGCTCTATTCTTACAGAAATGCAGAGATTTGTTGAAATACTTGGGTTTAAACAGAAATATAGAACCAAAAGGGGAAATCTTGGTCACGTGCAGTGTTCTGGAATAGCTGGCAGGTTTATTCTTACCACATGAAAAGTCAGAACTTTTGCCTTTATAGTTTCTATTAGAAGGCAGTTCCAAAATCTTTTTTAGTCAATGTGGAAAATGAGGGTCTTCTAATTTCCAGCCTATGTTTATTTATCACCAGTTTATATCTCTTGCACCTTTGAAAGACAGTGTAGGTGTGTTTATCCCTCACCTGCTTCTCCTATTTGTTTATAGAAGCAACCATATACCCATGTTTCTTTGGTTTTTTAAGTCCTATGTGGTGTGAGGACTGATAGTTCACTAGATCTAAAAATGGACAGATTTACTAGTTTTCTTTTTATGAGGAACATTATTTTTCAACCACAGATGGTTTGGGCTTTTTTTCAGATGAGGAAGAATTGAAAAATTGAAATGCAAAGAAAAAAGACTCTAAACATACCATTCTCAAGTCACTGGAAGTTCTGCACTTAATCAATAGACAGACTGTATTTCTGCTTCAGAAGCATTAGGTTTTAACTCATTTTTTGTTTTTGAAAATCTGACCTATTATCAGCATGCTTTGAAAGGCTTACAGAGAAGTGATGCTTTTCTTTTTGTTTGTTAATGGTCATATTTTTTCCTGTATTTATTTCACAAAATTTCCAAAAAGTCTGTGTGATACAACTGTGGTTTTTATAATATTAGAAATGAGGAGACAGTGTATTGTGCACTGATTGTAATGTAAATTTTAAATGTGAATGGGACAAGTTACTATATTGAAAATTAACCTGGATAAAAATCAGGTTTTTGTTCCTATAAATAACATACATTTTCAGATCTCAGAAAGGAATGAATTCCAAAAATTTTTATTTTTAAAATAAAATATTTTCATTAAAAATATTAAATAACTATTTCAAATATCAGGAGAAATAATCCATTTAGTGCTGTAGTTTCTCTCTAATGTACATTACAGGAACAATGATCTGTATATATATGTATATAAATGAAAGTATATATACCCATGTGCATACAAAACGAATATTTTTGAAATTCATGAGTGATGACTTTTGAGTTTATACCCTTTGGTGATTTCATGCAATATGTGTCTTAATAAAATGAAAATTTCTTTACTTGCACAAAAGTATATGTTGAATATTTCTGAATACAGTCAAGAAACTCCGAGGTGACCTTTGAAAAAGAATCACTATATGATTTGCTTTTGTACTGAAAAAAATTCCCAGTGGCTGTGTTGTGCTTCAACGTCCAGACCTCCAAGGCAGTACACCTCTTTGTTTTTATTGCTGCCATGTTTCTTCAAAGCATTCAGTGTTTATTCACATGTGGCATTTCTCTGTTCATTGTTTGAACAAAAATAGCTCAATTTGATGAGTGTCAGATGTAGGGTGGTTATTTCCTTACCAAGTTTAAAAACAGATCTGTTTCTAACAATAAATACTGTTTTCCATAATTCAGATAATTGATGCAGCATGCACTAACATATTTTCTGAAAATTATAAGAGGATTTTTACACTTAAAAAAAGGAGAAAGTGTGGGTTAAAGTAGCAGTCTGTTCTTCTGTACCTGTGCCGATATTGTTCTTTAGTCAGTATGCATGTATTTTTTCTTCATGGGCCTAAAACATTTGTTCTTTATATTTAAGACTGTAAAACCAAAACCAGTGTAGATTATGACAGGACACCTTTGAATCCTTAATGAAATTTGGAAAGAGCCTGCATCAATCATAGATGTGCATGACAAGAATATTCCTTACAAGAGGTTTGTTGAACTGGAGCATTATTTCAAGTTATCTAATTCAGGACATGATAGAAAATCAAGCTTAAATATATTTCATATGCCAGATGTCATCAATGACATGCTAGCCCTCCACATTTCTCCTGGGAAGCCAACTTTATGTCTGTTAATACTTCACAGACTGTAGTTTCTTCAAGAAATATCTAGCCTAACAGTTGGTATATACCATTTAATTCCAGTGATACTGGTGATTTGCATAGATGTATATAGAAGAAAGCTGGTGGGACAGATGTCTAATTCAACAGACCTTTCTGTTTTCCAAGTCACTTTCTGTAGAAAGTCAGAGTTCGTCATCGATACTCAAGTTGCAGCCGTATATAAGAGTTCTTTCTTCGGCATCTGTAAAGCACACTGACCTTTTCCTCCAAATGTGGATATGGCTACAGTTACCTACAGCTTCCATCATGAGGTTAAGTTGAGGTAGCATTTACCTTTTTTTAAATTTGTTTGAGGAACTTAAATCTTAAATCCAAAATTGTCTTCATAGTCACTGGGTAAAGAGAATTTACCAGTGCATTTCATTCTTGACAAGTTCAAAGCATGACTTTTGATTTAAACATTTAGATATTAGTCCAATCATGTATTTTCACCTTCTCTCTCTGCTCTCTCAGTAATGCTGAGATCATTGCTACAAAACTTCTTACTAACTTAAGAAGGTTTCAGGTTAGGTTTTCTTCATGAAGAGAAATCCTTCCCTTGGAACTAGTTGCGATCTTTTGCTTAACAAGTTCAATAACCTTCAGAGTATCCCAAAGCAATAAGTTTTTCTCATTAACTTCACAGGTCTATAGAGTAGCAAAGCAGTCAGAGTATAGATGTAAAGTTTATTTTTCAGGCAGAACCATTTTGTGGATTGGTTAGACATTATTTATGCAAATGGAGGAAAATTACATATTTTCAAAGTTTCATTATTATTAACAATGGCACTGCAAAACAAACCTATATAAACTCTAAAGAAAGGGAAAATCAGGACTTAGTAATTATTATGTAGCTTCAAATTATTTAAATGGTGGCCAGTTTAATAGAAGCGCTCATGTTTGGTAACTGTGGTATTCCATTCTTACTGAATAACATAGTTTGCTTTTTTTTAACATGAGCCTCCTAAAATAAATTGAAGAACCTTTAGAAATTTTCCAAATAAAGCCTCATTTAGTTGTTGCCAGGAAGCTGATTGACGTATCCATATTGTGAGATTACGCAAAGTTTCTTAGCATACTTTCTTGAAATAGTTAACTCTTAAAGAAGCAAAAATAAACCTTGTTCTTCCATTTTTAATCTCTGAATGCTTTTTTTCTTGGTAATTATTCTCTCAGCTCCTTTGGCTCCTAGCTTTACATTCATCTTAGCAACAGCTTTATTCAAAGCATATTCTTTGTCCCAGTAGTCTACATGAACATATTTTTATGTTCCTGGTGCTGTGCAACCGTATATATTCCTAGGAAGAGGTGCATTGTGCAGTTTCAGTGCAGAAACGTGGAAGGAACTTATGTCTCTAGTGCACTGTATTATCCAGAACTCAAGCTGTTGTGTAAAAGAGCAGGTTCAGTGGTTATTAGATACTGCTAGAGAGACTAGTTGTTTTCAAGTTTAAGCCAAGTCAGAGCTAGTTGTGCTCCAGAGGCAGCTGAGTGGACCTGGCAAGCGCCATTTTCAGGTTTTATTTAATTTTTTTAAATCTGCTACTACTCTAATACAACCTTACAGATGAAATTAATTTTACTTATGGGACATAAATAAATTGGCAGTTACGGCCATGGCAGTCACGTGCATTTACAAATTGTTTGACTGTGAAAATTGATGAACAACTTGCTACTCATCAACAATGAATTTCACATTATAAATATCTGAAGGAGTTTTCTGTCATAATACTATAGAGTATTAACAGCATTCATTATTTATATAATAGCTGCACTTCTACTTGGTTTAGCATAGTGCTTTTACTACAGTTGAATGTTAGCTGACCATATATGCAGAAATAACCTCGATTTCTGAATCCTCAACTAACTAAAAAAGAAAGTCTTGAAAATTGTATTACAGTAAGTCTTGTAAACCAAATTTCTATTTTAATGTAAAACCGTAAAAACAGATGGAAAGTAACCTTAGAATTCAAAATTCTAAAAATTAAACTCAAAGTTAAAATCTCAACATGAAGCCATATAAATATGAAATTAAATACATGTGACCAGAGAGGAACAAAGAAGGCTTATCTCCCTGTCCCTCTGTCCAAACTGTTAGTACATGAATGACTGGGATGATAATTTCCTTAGAAGTGTTCTTGCAAAACAACTCACTGGAGACCCAAACATAACCAGGCATATTGTGACATGTTTGTTGCTCTTGTATCAGTGGTGTGTTGTGGTATTATGATGTAGACTTTGGGGTTTTTTATTGTATGGGAAAATACTAGAAGGTCAGTCTTGGGTTTTTTTATGTTAGCAAAAACTCATTTTCTCCATTTTCAGTTTTTGACTGATAGAAAATGATGACTCTGTGTCCTTGTCTGGATGAGGTACTGAAAGTACACAAAACTGTTTAATGTGATTGACAACATAATTGGGAACAGAAAAAAAGAGACAGAGTGAAAAAGAAACTTAAAGATGTCAGAAATCGAGTACAAACAGGACAGAATGAAACTGATTTTTTTAAAAGTAAACAGTAAGCTGGAAAAGGAATAAATGGTTTTCATTTGCATTATTTGTATCATATGCTTTTCTATGAACAATTTTGAAGCTGAATACTGAGTATCCTAATGTTAATTGTTTAATGTTTCATCCTCTTCAGATAAACTGAAGTCTTAGCTAGGTATTTCCTGAGAACCAGTAAGTCCTTAACTCATGGAATACCTTACATACTTTCTAGTGTTATTTCAAACCACAGTTTACTTTTTTAAAAAGTCATAATTGTATTGTTCACCAAAAGCAGACTAGAGAGCGCTTAATAGAATGTAACAAAATATAAACAAAGTATTTCTTTCTGGCCACTTCTGTTCCATATTGTTGGAAAAGCCTTCAAAATTAATCATGTAAAATGCAGGGGTTTTCTGAGGCCCAGGGCAAAGTTTGAGCCTGTGATTTATTATGCATCATTATAAAGTAACAGATCAGGGTCTCTCACCACTCGAAAGTGACCTGCACTCCTCCATGTTGAGCTGGTCTCTGTCATCCTCTGTTTCTACTGTGGCTTTTCACATTTTTTCCATGGAGCACCTGAGTCCACTGTGTCTCTTCAGCCACATACTTCCTTCTTTCATGCAGAGGGTGGAGGAGTCTGGGACAGGCCTCGTAGCGCAGTTCCTCCCAAGAGCTAAATTTGTTAACTTCAGAAGAATTAGCGGCCATATTGTATAATGTGCCAAGTACCCTGTACTCTTGCCAGTTTTGGAAGGACATGAAGGAGCTTAGCACCTTCTAAGACCATGAGCCTGCATGAGGAAAGTTTCAGGGCTATTGTCAAAGGAATTTTTCCTCTTGGTACAGAGGAAAAAAGCATTATGTCATAGAGCAGCCACACAATTATACTATGAAGAAAAGTTGTATTATTTTTTTTTTCTGTAGAAGAATCTTAAAGTTTTAATACGGTCATAATGATCAATTATTTTCCCAGTCTGACACACTGTTTATCCTTTTATTTATTTTTATGCTCCTGCCCACAATCTATCTTTTGCTTTTTCAAAACAGACCATGAAAATATGTTTCATTGTGGTATTTCTGGCAGAAGGCATGGACATTTTACAATATGTTTTTATGTATCTACAGATGCAGCAGCTTGAGAAACAAGTTCTAGATGCTGATCGTCAAGCAGAGAGAGCTTTTCAGCAGGTATATATATAAATAGAAAAATATCTCCACTAGCTATGTGCATGTTACCATAATGAAGGGAAATGTAGAAAATTGCTATTCTTAAGTATTGCTCAAAAGAGAGAATACAGTTTAATCTATTAATTGGTCTTACCAGAGATGTTCCAACACCTTTCTCTGCTCACTATACAGTTCAGTTCAATAAACTCAAAGCTAATAGCACAAATCAAAAATCAATTAACGTAATGAGATGTTTCACTGATGCATCCTGAGTCTTTGATACACAATGCACATGGAAACAAAAGGAGAGGAACAGTGACCTATTTTAGAAAATCTGTAAGAAAATAAAACGAGGCTATCCGATACAGTCTCTAAATAGGATTATTCTATGTTTTTTGTTCTTCTTGTAGAAGTTACATCATCTAAAGAATGAGATCATTGCTAAATATTTCACCAAAGTTGCCTTTGATTCCAAATGGCAGATAATGCTACTGCAGACGTTTTATGAACATATCTTTGGTATTCCCTAAAAATCCTTTGTATCTTACTGTGAGACAGATAGAAGCTGAAAATTGTAACAATAAAAATGTTCATGTACTAATTTGGAGGTAGAAAGCGTTCCTGACTACAAGCCAAGTACTTCTCAGCCATTTTTTAGAATGCTTGTGATAATTTGTTGTGGGTTTTTTTTTCACACTGTGCAATTGTTAGGTTTATTAAAACATCGTTTATTAAGCCTATCAAAAAGTCCCTATACAGAAATTGCATTCTTCCAATATTGGCATTTCTAACAGGTTCTGTGTTACAAACCTAGAACCCTGTCACTAACAAAATCTGTTTAAGGTCTATCGGTGTTTTGCCGGTCCTATTGGTATGAGATCCCTAGAGTGACATAATGAACTGTGGCATTTCTTCTCAAATAGGTTTCAGAACTTTGCAGGGTTTTCTTGAATCTTAAGTGTGGGGGCAATTTTAACAGTCCATTTTGTGATTAAATCACTACCTTTAACTTGGAGTATTATGTTTGTTAAAGTCTTGTGTTTGACCTTCCAAATAGGTGCAGGTCATGGAAGAAAAATTAAAAGCAGCTAATGTTCAAACAAGTGAATCAGAAACCAGGTTGTATAAGAGATGTCAAGATCTGGAGATCCTGATACAAGATAAAAATGACATAATACAAAAATTGGAGCAACAACTTGAAGAACAGGTTAGAAATAATGGTGTTATAAAAGATGAGCATCAGTTCCATTCCTAATTACACAAAAGGAGAATAAAAATTAAGATCAATAGAGGACAGAAAAGTTTAGCATTATTTCTGTTGTTTGATTAAAGAGGTTCCCATTAGAAGTATATAATTTGAATAAGGTTTATTCACTTGCAAATTATGCTCTGGCTTCCTCTGAAAGAACATCTGAGTTTTAAGAGGGTAAAGATGTTCTTCCTCTTCACTGTCTCCTCTGAAGAGCTTTCATTTTTCCTAGAGGAAAAAGGAACGGCAGCCTTTGTGAAGGCAGTATTCATAATTATTTTTTTTAATCACCATGTATTGCCCAGGAGACTGAATTACTTCAAGCAATCTTAGCATTTGTGTCTGAAGATGCTACTCAGGCAGACTTTAATACTCAGTGAAAAGTATGCTTGTCAATTTTTTTTCCAGAAGCAAATAAGACTGCAAGAAGCAAAAATCGTAGAAGAAAAAGCAGCTAAAATAAAAGAATGGGTGACAGTCAAGCTCCATGAGGTATAACTCTTGCTGCGATATTTATACAGGAATTATAATGGTGTGACTGGATATCCCTTAGGCTTTTTGGCTGTTAAAGAGCTTTGTGCCATAGTAAAAAAAAAAAAAAAGGCTTCCCAGTTTCATTGATCTATATAGTTATTTGTGTGAAAGAGGAAAAATGAAAAAAATAGCACAGAGGGCAAAGTATCCACATCACTTAAATTCTGATGTCTGATTTGGTCAGCTAATATATCTGCGTCCTCTTTATGGAGAAAGGGCCCAGAACTGCTATGTGGAAGGACTACTTGTCTCCACTAATTGAGAGAGATTAGCTGGCAAATGGAGCTTACTTAAGCAGAAGCCTGAAATGTGAATAATGCCCAGAAAGCCAACCAAGTCTGCTGGGGCCTTGCAGGAAAAAGGACTTGATCATTTTTTATTTTCCAGTGCCAACAGTACACTTAGTCATTAATAGTTTCAGGGGCACCAGCTCTATTCTCAAAAGAGACCAGTTGTCTCCCTTGTTTCTCTGCTGTGGTGACACAACCATGTCTTTGCCCTGCCTATGGCTGCCAGTTCTGGTGTGCAGCAGTGCTTTCTCATCCTTCATGTGTATGGAATTTAAAGTTGCCCATAAAAGTTAAAATTGTACTCTGTTGTGGTTAACTGGAAATTATACTCACTCCAGTTGAAGAACAAATTATTATTTTTAAAGTAGGAAACTAGAAGTAACATTTACTATTAGTCTATGAGGGGAGTTTTTGAAATCATTTAATAAAACTGCAAATAAGTTTAGCTAAAATCATCTTGAAAAAGTTCAGACAAAATTAAATATGACTCAAACTATTTACTTAGTTTGAAACATGGAGAATCTCAAGCTAGTTTCGCAGAGGTGGCTAGGTGTCACCCAGTGGGAAGTGGAATTGCTGGCTCCCATCTGTGTGATATGGGATACTCAGATTCAGACCTTCTCTTTGCGTAATTCGGAGCAGGAGTTTGAACCAGAATTTTTTACCTACTGGTAGTGGGCAACACCAGTGGCTTTGGGGTTTTTTTCTTCCTGTAGAAGGTCTTCTGCTCTGTATAAAGTTTTTTGGTACCTGTTTTTTTAATCTTTGCTGTGGGGTGGTAGGAAGCATTATCACCATAATTTCCTGTAATTCTCTGCTTGCTCTTAGGTTTGCCATGTGGCATAAAAGTTTGTAATTCTAGCCCTTTGCTTTCATTAAAAATGCCAATGCAGATTTCTTTTTTCTTAGTTATTAAGGCTTTTAAAAGCAGTCTTGGGTTTGCTTGGTCAGGAGAATGATTTTAACAGAAGTAGAGCAAATAATCATTGCAGGGAATTTCATTGTTCAGAATAAGAAAATGCCTAGACTGGCATTAAGAGAAGCAGCTGAGAGGAGCTTACCATTTGAACTAACTTTATCCTTAGACAGGCAGAAATTCATAGAAAATCTAAATGATGTAATGACTTTAAAAATTGTTTCACCAATGGATGTGATTACATTCATATGCTTTTAGTTAGAGGTGGAAAATCAGAACCTTCGCTTGATCAACCAAAAGCAAACCAAAGAGATGAAAACAGTACAATCTAAACTGCAAGGTAAATGTACAAGTCTTTTAAAAACTTCTCTATATCTGGCATGCTTCTTTCTATTCCCTGTTAGTTTGTGCACTGTATAATTGAAATACTCTGTGAAATCACAAAGTTTTCAGTTAGTAAGAACTAACATCAAAGTGACTGTACACGAAGGTGCTAGGTAAGCAATAATTTAATTTTTATTAAAAAAGACACAGAGACAAACCACAGCTGGTTTTTTGTTGGGTGAACAGGTATCTGTTATTTAACAGGTTCTACAAGTAGTAAGATTTGACTGGATTTATGTCAGATCTTTGGTTTCACTTCTTTATAGCATAGGTGGTCCTAGCACTGTTAAGGAATAGATGAATGTCAGTCTGCATCTGCTTTTTTCTAGCAAATGCTCAGCTAGAAATCAGAATTCTGATCAGATTTTTTTTAATTACTATATTTGACTACAGTGATCCAAAACCTTAATTCAGCCACAGTATCACCAGCTTTCTTTCTAAGTGGATATAGTTAATTTAAAGATTGTAAAATGTAAATATGGGAAAGAAGAATATCACCTCCAAGGAGCATTATTTCGCATTAATCAAAGATGAATTTTATTTGCCACCATGTTGCCTGTTCACTCTTAAGTCTCTCTGAAGGTTCCCACAGTCCTCTCCATAATTAATTGACCTGACAACTTACTATCATCTGAAAATCTTGTTACTTTACTACCTAGTCCTCATTTCTTGATAATGTATCTCATGTATATATGTACATACACAGACATTTAGAAATGCGTGTATATGTGTATATATATGTGCATGTACACACATAATATGCATAAACATGAAAATACAAATATTTACAAAATACTGTCATTGTTTAACCCCAGCCAGCAACTAAGCACCATGCAGCCGCTCACTCACTCATCCTCCCCTAGTTGGGATGGGGAGGAGATTCAAAACGAGTAAAACTCATGGGTTGAGATAAGCACAGTTTAGTAATTCAAATAAAACCAAAATAATAGTAGTAGTAATAATAATAATGAAGATAAAAAGAGTGAAATGTAACCCAAGAAAGACAAGCAATGCACAATGCAGTTGCTTACCACCTACCACCCGATGCTCAGCCAGTCCCCAAGCCACAATCCACTTCCCCTGGCCAACTCCCCCAGTTTATGTACTGGACATGACGTCATTTGGTATGAAATATTCCTTTGGCCAATCTGGGTCAGCTGCCCTGGCTGTGTCCCCTCCCACTTTCTTGTGCCCCTCCAGCCTTCTTGCTGGCTGGGCACGAGAAGCTGAAAAATCCTTAATCTAAACACTACTTAGCAACAAGTAAAGCCATCAGTGTGTTATCAACATTATTCTCATACTAAATCCAAAACACAACATTATACCAGCTACTAGGAAGAAAATTAACTCTATCCCAGCCAAAACCAGGACAAATACATACATAGACAATATGAAGTTTTTAAACTAAAATGCACCTCTATGTTAATAGGGAAACTGGATTGGTTTGTTTCTTTGCTATTTTTTGATCGATAGCAATTCTATATAATTCAGCACTTAACAGCTTTAGTCATCCTCTTCTGCAAGATCTAGTCAAAGGCTATTTGAGACACTAAGAATTTGCCAGCTGTTTTTCAACGCACATTTACTGATATGCTCAAAAATATTAAGAAATTTATTACCATTTGCAGTGTCCATGCTGGTAACAGGCTATATAATATGATCATGTGGTACTGTTTTAAACAGCTTACAGGTATGGATAAGGGCCTTTTTTTCCTGGATCCGCCACAGAACTTTATAAACAGGGATGGATAGCATTGTTTCCTATCAGTTTCTGGCAGAATAGCTGTTCCCAAGGACAGATTTCGTATTCTCGAGGGAGTTAAATATTTTATGCTTTTGCCTTCTCTTGAAGTCCTCCATAAATACCTTCTAAGCCTGCTAACTTATTCCTTTATATTTGCTGTAGCACCTATTACAGATTCTCTTAATATTTTTATCTGAAGGGAAGGCCATCACATATTTTAGTACTGTTGTTCTAAAGTCTTTCCTATATTATATATCGTAGACCAATCCATAGGTTTAATTTCAGTCACAGCAGAATAAAATAAGGCATTTCCACTAGGTTTTCATTCTCTATTAAGTGCATGTTTCATACCTTATTGCTGTGAAATTGTTAAGGGAGAATTTTTTCTTTCTTTGTATGCTAAAAAATCTTTAAGAACTCAAAATGTAGCTCTGGGTTTCTTCTGATATGGGGAGGTATCAGGTAGATTTTTATTCTTATAATTTTTTTACTATCTTTTTGCTAAATTTTAATTATCTTAAAAAGGACACTTTACACTGCAGAGTAAAGAGACCAGTAGCATAGCTTGCTGTATCCCATTAACACAAGATTTCTGAATTATATTCTTTAGAAGCTACAGGCAAGAAATCAGTTAATTCAACACAAAAACCTGGAGAGTGTCAGCGACTAAGCAGTTTGACTTTTGGATGCTTTTCTAATAGAGCAAGAAGTCCTCAACCATCTCTGAAATTTGAAGAAATAAGCAAGTCTTCATCTAAAGAGTCAGACTACACTGAAGGCAAAAACATGCAAGGTACTTAGTCACCAATACTGCCATTTTATTCTGACACAGGTGGAAAACTAAAATCGAAAACTATGTCAGTGTATCCAAACTAGCTATTTTCGAAGTACATAGCAGTTCTCTTTCCCTCTTTAATGCTAGTCTCTATAACTAGGAAGAAATCCTATTGAGCACTAGAGTCTCCGTAATACCACTAATACATTGTTTGGCAGCATGCAGTGGCTGACGGGTACCTTGGCTGCAAAGGAAAGCATTTGTTGTGGCCCAGGTTTTCTCCACAGTAGCATAAGAAGTTACAGCTACCAGTCCCCCAGGGAGGGCTGTTACATTTTTATGCCTGTGTAGAGTCTCACGTAAGTCCAGTTTCTGTATATTTTACCTATGCAATCATTGATGCCCCAGTGTTAGTTTTATGCCCTAACTCGACAAGATCAACTCAGTAATCTTTCATTAGTATGATCAATGTCAGAAATAAGAGAGTCTCAGGCATCTTTTTGCACCATTTGTTTCCTATCCAGAGAAAGAGAAAGCTCCCTGATCAGTTCACACAATTTCCCCAACAAGCCCTGAAGTCTGGTAATGCCAGCAAATTGGTGTGCTGTTAGGCTATTATAAGCATAAGCAAGTTCATTGCAGTTTGCCACTTCTCTTAAGCTATGAAAAGCTCAGAAAGGAGAGTATTGCTCTGGTCCTTCATTTGAGTCCCACAGTACTATTTATGACCTCAGCATTTTCTCCATAGTTAATCATGGTACCCAAAATTGCAAGTTGAGGTCTGTAGAAAATCAGGCACTGAAGTAGTTCCTATTAGTATTTTGTGTATTTATATTACACCAACTTCATTATAAAGGTGGGTATGTATTATTATTTCAATTTTTCATAGATGAGGGAATTGAAGTAAGAATCTTCTTTTCAAGGGAAGGGGTAAGAAATAGAACCTTAGGCTTGCCCAGATGGAAACAGATCAACTTTTGTGACTTCATTACTTTAATAAGGACTAAATTAAAATCTTTGGCTTATCTAATCCACTTTAGCTTCATACAGCTATTTAACCTTAACTTTCCCAAGTATCTGTATAGAAAAGCCCTAGTTCTTGCATCTGTTTTGACTCAGGGGGAGCACATAGATGTCACTAATGTGCTGCAAGCTATACCTCTGTCTTGCAAAACCAGGTAAAAGTGAACAGCAGAAACAAAACTATTTTTAGTACAGCATCTTTCCCTAAGCATCTCTCATGAGCCTCTCCTGTGTATCTTAAGCATTCACTACTGGGAATACAATAATAGCTTGCAGAAAAAATCTCTATATATAAACACTATAGAAATGCTCAGAATACTTGATTTGTTAATGTAAATCTTTTCTGACAAGCTTTTATTAAACTTTAATTTTCCTTAAACTTAATAAAGCAGCTAAGTTTATGCCCTCTTACTTCTTTGGGGTTTTGGGGGTTTGTTTGTTTGTTTGTTTTCATACATACGTGGTTTACCTTAAAATATGGTTCCACTCTGCTTATCTTTACATTTATTGCCATTTTTAGTTTGGCTAGAACTCTGGTGTAGTTTTTTGGCAAACATCATTGCAACTTCAGTTGCATTCAAAAATTTATAATATTTTTCTTAAGGTTTATTATTCACAGTATTTAAAAACAAATATGCTTATGCATTTGAAATTATTACTTACTCAGTGTTTGCAGAAATGATGAAAAAATCCTTTAGCAGTCAAGTTTGCTCAAGTAATTTTCTCATGTTCATTATATTTCTCCTCTAGAGAAGGATATCCTGGAAACTACCTTTGCTGGTCCTGCACACAAGGCCAATAAAGTTCAGAAGTCATTGCAACAAAGTTCCTCTGTATCAGAGAAGAACAAAAGTGTGAGAACAAGCTGTTCATCCAGAGATATAGACAGCGACATGTCAAAGAACTCCTGCACTACCGGGAGTGACTGGAGCTCAGACGAGGATGGAGGAGACAATAAAGGACTGAAATCCAGGTGTGCATCAACTCTTTCAAGCCACACATCTGAGGAGAATACAAGGTACAGTAGAGTGGGAAGTGAAATGTATTTGACGGCATCTGATGACAGTAGTTCTCTATTTGAAGAAGAGAGTTTTGGTGTTCAGAGGACTCAGCACAAGAAGTTATATTCCTGGCAGCAAGGGGCCCAAAGGAAAGGCCAGAATAATCCAGGTGGAAAGTGCAACTCTGACTTCACAAGTAAAAAGAAAGACCAAGATAGTTCTTCAGATGAGCTGAATAAGAAATTTCAGTCTCAGAGGTTAGATTATTCATCCTCTTCCAGTGAGGCAAATACCCCAAGTCCAATTTTAACCCCTTCTCTGACACCCAAGCACCCAATTCTAGCAACTTCTGCAGGTTCCCAATGCACAATGCCATCACATTGTCCCTCAAATTTGCCACCTCCAAAGTTACGGACACCTAATGTGTTTAGTATAAATTCAGCATTAGCAAAGAAACATCTAAGCCAGCCCCAGTTGAGTTCTGACAGGATGTTTGGTAGAAATAGAAATGCCATAAGCATGATACGTCCGTGGAAACCTCAGGAAACAGACATTGATATGGTGGATGGAGAAGATACTGGCATTTTAGAGAAAATGGAGATTGGCTGTGACTGCACTGAAGCACAAAATCCTGAAGTCCAGGAACCTTGTGATATGACAAAAAGGGGTGCTAGCAACAAACCTCCAACCCCTCCATTACATCGATTTCCTTCCTGGGTAAGTGTAATTATTTTTCCTACCAGTGAAACTAATTCATTCTCGTGCCTCTCTTCTATGATTTTTGTTGTCTCTACCTTTCTTATTCTCTGTTTGATGACAAGACAGGGCGTTACCTTAATTGGAACTAAGCAATTTTGATTTGAATCGCAGTATTTCTGCCGTTGAAAAACATAGTCACTATTTTTGTAGATAGGACCAATATTTTGCACGTCACATCTAAGTTACATATGTCCTTTAGAGTGTATCAAAAAAGGTAATGTTTGTGACTGCATTTATCTATTTATTTATCTTAACACCAACAGAGCCCAAGAGTGCTGGCATCAATGCCTTTGCTATAACCATTATACCACTCACAAGCTAGAGAATTAAGTTGGCAAAAGACAACTACAGATCACAGAAGTTACTGATCACATTTCCAAGTAAAATTTTAAAGCCATCAATCAGGGAATTAAAATAGATATTAATATGTCTTACACAAAATCCAAAATCAGCTCTGTCAGGACTCACTGAATCTGCATGTCCACAGTCAGGCATGTATTAATGATTCAGAAATGAATAATGCATTAATATAACAGCTTCTGTATGTATATATTTTAGTGCATATTTTGCATTATAGATTTTCTTATCATGGCCTTTTAACACAAAATGGTTGAAAAGTTGCCTCCTAATGGCATTTCTCTCTTCTTAGCATACAATCTTCCATTGAAAAATATTCTCACTATAGCTTCTTTGGCCTCTGGTAGTAGTATTTTTAAAAATAAGTTACCTACAGGGCAAGCATTGTGTGAAAAAAGGTTGAAACAGACTATAGATATGATGGGTATGGCATATAAAATAAGAATACATTTTTCAGCTGCTATTGATGATGCCATTGTATCTACCATTTTATCACATTGTTGCAGTAACACAAAGACTAGAAGGCTATGGGGAGGCTAAACAGAAGAAAAGTAATTGTTGTGTTTTAATTATCTACCATCAAATCCATTCTACTTGTGTAGGAAAGCAGAATTTATGCTGTAGCCAAATCCGGTTTAAGGATGTCTGAAGCTTTCACCATGGAATCTCTTAACAAAAGTAAGTGGTTTAGCTGTTCATTCTCTCATCAACAAAAACTCTCTTCTTAACAGTGATTTATAAGTAAGGCTCAAATGTCCTATGTTCTTCTAAGATATTTTTATGAAGATTAAGTTATCTGCTATTTAAAACCTAGAAGATCTTTGGTTATCTTTCCCTTGTCTTCTATTACCTTTTCTCTGGACTTTGTGCTGAATTTGTACTTTGTTCACTCCAGTTTTCCTTGCAATTAATTTTGAAGATTCTATACCAGGTACCAAGGTAAGAGAATATACTTCCAATTTAAAAAGGGTTAGTGGTCATGACTACAATTTATTTATACTCCTTAAAATAATTTTAAATTTCAAAAAGCTATATAAATCTCACTTCTAAAACAGTTGAGTTAGTTTGTTTTTTATAGCAGTTATACAATGCAAAAAATTACATTTTAATTTGGTTAATTGAGGGATAAATTAGGAAGGTCACTTATAAAACATGTTGCTTTTTTAGGTGCTGTTTCACTAACTTCATACTCCATACCTGGATTATATACATCTCTGATATATAAGAACATGACCACTCCTGTCTACACCACTTTGAAAGGGGTAACTGTATTACTGTTTAAAGGAAATATATAAATACCATTTGGCTTCACATTCAGGAACTTGCTGTTTCACATTTGATGCTACCATGCCAAATATGTCATAACTTGATATTTAGAGATCACAGAACCCCAGAAGTAATGGAAATGTCAAATAGCTGGAAAAAAAATTACTGCTGCTTATAAAATGTTACTAGCCCGGGTCAGTTCTTAGGTTCCTTGCTGATTTTTTCCAAAGGCTTGTTAATTATTAAACAGATAAACATGGTGTTCAATGCCATAATTAAAAGTGTGTCTGTGTGTAGAAATGTCTGAGTCAGTGCCAAAGCTGTTTATAGTCAGGTAGCCAGCAGTAACTAATCACAGCATTGTTTGTTTTCTGGCAGCCCTTTGTGATTTGGAAAGACCTACCCCTTGAGCTACCTCAGGTTTCTGTTTTAAGGTGTGGGGGTGGTTGAGTACACAGAGGGCAGAGGGAATTCAGTTTTCTGTTAATATTTGTTATGCCAAAACTCACAACCCAAGTAAGGACAGCTTTGAATGTTACGAAGCCAGCAGAGCTCTGCCACACTATGAAGGAAATGACTGATACCCTTTATGCAAGGTATCAAAGAATGTTGTGTTAATTTCTGCAGAAAGCAACTCAAATAAGCAACAGCCCATTTATAGATGAGTCATCAGGATCTGAGGAAGAAGACAGCTCTCAGTCCAGTTCAAGGACTTCTGAGTCTGATTCTCGAAGCAGAAGTGGTCCGGGTAGTCCTCGGGCTATGAAACGAGGTAGGCAAAAAACATAAAAGTGAGTAACTTCTAGGAAGCTGGGAAGACTAGGCAGTTTACATGATCTACTTAGAAATAGATTTCTTCCTTAAACAGCATGGACATCTTAAATCTATGCTTTTACCTCAGCTATCAAAGCCTAGACCTATTATTCAAGCAGGAGAAAGAACTGTTATACATGGTTTCCTTTTTACTGCTGTTATTATAGATGTCTTTTTAAGGCACTAATCTAGTAGCTGCTGTTGTCATGAGGGAAAAGTGGCATACATTTAAAGCAAGAAGCTCAGTTCTATCTATACTCTCATGCCAAGGACCTCCTATGACGTTTAACTGCAGGTTGGTAAAAATGATGTAGAAAAAGTAATTGCCATCAGAAAAAAAAAAACATATATATCCAAGTTTATAAAACAAAGTAACAGTTTCATGTGAACAGAAAGCAGCTGGAAAAGTTCCCTCAACAGAGTATTTGGTTCTGTCAACTCATGCAATAAAGGACTTCTTTCCTTTTTACAGCAATTGTCTCAAGGTCCTGTGCAAAGATTTAGTTAAAACGCTTGAATCGGTAATATTCTGTCTCTGTGGAAGACAAATCTCACAGCTCTAGGTAATTGTGTGTTTTCCATCTGCAGAATGAAAATAGTACACTTCATAAAATTGAAAGATATAATGCTTACTCATGGGGTGACAGTATCAGTGTTATATCCCTGCGATTTCTTGACTGGGTAAACCAAGGGAGACTAAAATCTAAGATCCCAGTGAGACCAAATGTTAAGATCCTTCATTACACATTGCTTTAGAAATGCAAAATAACATTATTTGGTAGTCTGTTAAATGTTAAAATCCCAGTTAGCAGGACCTCTGCACAGTTACGCTTGAGCAGGTAGATAGAACTACATTTCCAGGAGCAGTTTTCCAGTGCCAGCCATACCTGGCCTCCTGTCCTGTTTCCAGTTGTTGGTTACAGTTTTGCTACATTAGTGTGAAAAGGACCCATAGTTCCTGCTTCCCAACAGCTCCCTCTTGCTGTGCAAAAACCAGTGCTGTGACTGCAGAGGCATCTCATGTTACATGTTTGCACAAGAAAATTAGCTAATTTAATAGCTGGTTTCACCTACAATTTATATCCATGTCTGTAAAATGGAACCATTCCTTTTGTTCATGCTTTCTTCTCTTAAAATAGTCCTCGCATTGCTGCATTCATGGAAACCTTTCATAACCACAAAACACGTACGTATCTTTTTTGAGAACACAATGTTTAAAAATGTAAGCAGTCTCAAATTTCACTAGGCTCATAATTAGCTTGCTGCATTTTTGTTGTTAAAGATCCAACATGAGAAGAACCCACTCTGAAAGCCGAGGTGGCTTACCAAAGCAATAAATGAGAAAAGTTGGGGTTTTTTTAAATATAATTGGCAAATTAGTTTGGAAATTAATGAAACAAAGGAAACAAAGCATCTTCACCTCAGTCTTGGAGAGTGACCTTTCAGTGTAGAACACTAGTCCTTACAAGAGGACATGTTCACATGCTTGAAAATAATTATTTCTATGATGAATAAGGAGAAGTTTGAATTTTTATTGCTGATACACTAGAACTGAAAACATGGTGCATATTTTTTCAGGATTAAAGCTAATAAACTATAAAAAAATCCTGAAATCTGGAATTCAGAATTTTAGAAAACATTAGTATAAAAATTCATACTAATTGCAAAATAAAAGACAGTCACCTAGTTTCAACATATAGCAGATCTTTAGCACAGCTTCTTAGTACACAAGCAGTTGCATGAGAAATTCAGATACTAGACTGAATGATAGAAAGGGGAAGGGGAAATTTGCTTAGTTTAATTAAAGATCCTGTATTCGTTTTCTACAGTGAGTATGATGCACAGCACTAACTCCCTCCTTAAAAAAGTAGTAATGTAACAGAAGGTGATAATGTGATAATGTATAGAAGACATTTATTTCTTGTTTCATTTGAAGTGATTTAAACTCTGTTTAATTGTGAAGAAAATGAGACTTGGGTATTAGCACTGTGCTAATAGTTCTGTATGCTCATATTTAAAAAAATGCTTGGTTCCTGATGAATTTGTGCTGATACTTGTGTTTGCCTGCAGATCCTACTCAGGTACTCTTTCTGCATGGATGCTCTGATCTACTTTGTTTCTAATAAAAAAAAGTAAAGAAACATCTTTCTCCTTTTAACACAGGTGTGTCTCTGTCTTCTGTAACCTCAGAAAGTGACTATGCTATTCCTCCAGATGCATATTCACTAGATACAGACTATTCAGAGCCAGAGCAGAAACTTCCTAAGACCTCTTCCTCATCTAGTGATAATGGAAAAAATGTGAGTACTGAAGTTCTGTGAAGAAGTATACCTGTGGTGCTGTGTGTGTATTTATGTTCAAAGACTGCTACCAAATCTCTATATTCAGTCTTGCTGACTCACAGACTGCCTTATGAGTACAAATGGCAAAATATACCAACAATAAGTTAGCCATATAAGGCCATAATGATTGAAGGAAAGTGGAAGATAATTCCAAGTTTTCTGTATAATGAGCAGAAACAGGTAGACAACTGCAGAAGACAGTTCAAAGCACTTAAATTTTCCTTTCTTGGAACAACAAGATCTGGTGTCAGATTGCATATGAAATACTAAAATCAGCTTAAATTATTATTTGAATATTCAGGGAAATAGAAACGCATTCCAGTGAAGGACTTGGAGGCATCAGTAGAAATCTCTGTGCAGTAATACGTTTCCATAGTTTCCTCATACAGGTAAAGCTTTACGGATCAGAGAAATCATAGGTAGAGCAACATGCAAGGACAGGTCAAAGAAACCAAACCATTGTGGGGTATTTGTCTGTCTCCAGGAATTTTTTAATGGCCTATGTTAGTAGTTAGTGTCTTAACATACAAGTGGATCGACTGCCTGATGATGAAGATAGATGGTGATTTTAAGCTTTCTTCACAGAGCAAAACTGTGAACTCTGTTCTACAGGTGTACACACTAAAAGTATATATTGTGCAGAGCTCTGAATTAGAGTGCTCTATATCTGGTATGTAGGTTAGGCAATGAAGTTGGGAAAAAAAATACTTTTACATTGTATTCATTTTGTTCCTTGTTTAATATAAATAATTAGAAAGTAAAATCAGGAATCATCATATTCTTCATTTTTTATATAGTTCTGGGCAAATCACTCCCCTTCATGTATTATAACTGTAAGTAGGGATATTAATTAGTTATCCCACATGCATGGCATTTGTCTTAATTGATGCTTGTAAAAACTTTGTAGTTAGACTAGAAGTCTCATCAAATACTGTAATTATTATTTAGCATGCTTTTAAGTCGCTAAAATATCTCTCTGTGTGTGTATTTATACATATCTCTGAGGTGTATATGTATATATTTGTACCTAACTTCTTTTTATCTAACTTCTAAATAATCAGGAACCTTTGGAAAAATCTGGATATCTGTTAAAAATGGGTGGTAAAGTAAAGACCTGGAAACGACGGTGGTTTGTGCTTAAAGGAGGTGAACTACTATACTACAAATCTCCCGTAAGTACATGTAACTTATCTGCTATTTAATATTAGATTATTTTCACTGAGAATCTAGGGGTGGTAGAAGGAAAAGAAATGTATTCCTGGTTTCTGAGATGTTAGAGAGTGATTCAGGACTCAGTTCCTCAAGAGGTGTACAAAGTACTCAATGTCTAACTAGGAACTATTTATCAAGATTAATATTTAAATGAATTCTACAGCTATTTACTGCTATTTGTTGGTAGATTTAAAATATTCTTTTTCCATTCTGTCCATACAGAGTGATGTCATTCGAAAACCTCAAGGTCAAATTGAGTTAAATGCATCTAGCCACATTGAAAGGGGTGACGGAAAACAAACAATTCAGGTGCCTGCTTTTCTCAACTGTGTTTCAGTGGGTATATATTCCCTCCATCCCCAAAAATGACCCCTTGTTCCAGTCCCTATTGCACTGAAAGTCCAAGCTTGGACTTGGAATTAATCAGTGCCCTTTGATTGAAATCAAAGAATCATTTCAGTTACAGAAGCTATAAAAAGGCCTACATGTAGTCTTTGTATTGCTACAAAGGTCAGGTCATCACATTTGAGATATAAATAGAGTGGTCTTGGGACCAGCCATTAGGGTTGAGAGAAGTTGTTTGTCTGAAAGGAGATAAATTGAGTTTTCTCAATTCTGCTGTCCTGGAACTTTTCAGATAAAGCCTTAGAAAGCGTCTGTCTACTCTGTCTGGCCACAGAATGTTTCGTTAATGAAAAGTACTTTGGGGAAAATAACGCCCCCAAAGTTGTGAAACTACATTGGGTGGTAAGTGTTGCAGTATATGTGGAGACCAGTGAGGAGTGGCGTTCCTCAGGGTTCGCTATTGGGACCAGTGCTGATTAAGATCTTTGTCAGCAACGTGGACAGTGGGATCAAATGCACCCTCAGCAGGTTTGCCGATGACACCAAGCTGTATGGTGCAGTTGACACGCTGGAGGGAAGGGATGCCATCCAGAGGGACCTTGACAGGCTTGAGAGGTGGGCCTGTGCAAACCTCATGAAGTTCAACAAGGCCAAGTACAAGGTCCTGCACATGGGTTGAGGCAATCCCAAGCACAAATACAGGCTAGGCCATGAGTGGAATGAGAGCAGCCCTGAGGATAAGGACTTGGAGGTGATGGTTGATGAGAAGCTCAACATGACAAATGTGCATTTGCAGTCCAGAAAGCCAGCCGTATCCTGGGCTGCGTCAAAAGAAGCGTGACCAGCAGGTCAAGGGAGGTGATTCTTCCCTTCTACTCTGCTCTCTTGAAGCCTTGCCTGGAGTACTGCGTTCAGCTCTGGGGCCCCCAACATAAGAAGGACATGGACCTGTTGGAGTGAGTCCAGAGGAGAGCCACAAAGATGATCAGAGGGCTGGAGCACCTCTCCTATGAAGACAAGCTGAGGGAGTTGGGTTTATTCAACCTGGAGAAGAAAAGGCTCTGGGGACACCTTATAGCAGTCTTCCAGTACCTAAAGGGGACCTGCAAGACAGCCGGAGAGGGACTTTTTACAAGGGCATGTAGTGATAGGGAAAGGGGTAGTGGCTTTAAACTGAAAGAGGGTAGATTTAGATTAGATGTAGGGAAGAACTTCACTGTGAGGGTGGTGAGGCACTGGAACAGGTTACCAAGAGGTGTGGATGCCCTATTCTTGGAAGTGTTCAAGGTCAGGTTGAATGGGACTTTGGGCAACCTGGTCTAGTGGGAGGTTGTCCCCTACCCATGGCAGGGGGATGGAACTAAGTGATTGTTAAGGTCCCTTCCAATGCAAACCATTCTATGATTCTATGTTACACTGTAGGGTCAATTGTATAATGTCCTTAAAGCTCAACTCTTCTGTTACTACATAGCTGACCACAGAAAAACGAACATACTACCTGACTGCAGATTCTCCCAACATCTTAGAAGAATGGATCAAAGTACTACAGAATGTTCTTAAAATACAGGCTGCCAGCCCACTTTTCATACAGCCAGAAATCAAGCCAACGGTGAAAGGATTACTTACAAAGGTAGGAACACTTTTCTTCCCCCAATATGCTTTATTCCATATTTCTTAAGAATAGTATCTAGATCAAAATAGCCCTACAATAAAATAAATACAAGCAAAACAGACATGCATTTGCTTTCCCAGCACTTTACAATGTGAACAATCCAGAAGGACCACCAACTCACCTACTTCAGCCAGTATTTTTCTTCTGGTTCTTTGATTTGATTTGGTTTTTCTTTTTGTCTTTTTAATTCATTAGTTCCTGTGATGAGTTCTCCATTTGCACTTCAGTGGTATCCTAGTTCAGCATATGTCTCAGTACCTAATTGACGTACCTTATTTCAGTGGAGTGCTCTCTTTATCTGTATTACTCACTGGAACAGATTATTTCAAGATAATAAGAATACAGTATAAAAGGAATTTTTCTCTTTTAATTCTTCCATTTCCTTAGCTTCCACTAATTTCAGCCTGATCCAAAGCCAAATTAAAAACTCATGTTGGCCTTACTAGGCTTTAGACAAGCATCTAATGCTTTAATTCTTATGCCCTTAATAGAGTTAATGCAGTTTTAATTATTTGTTTATTAATGTGGAAAGGAATTTGAACCAAGGCATTTATTCCCAACATAACCAAAGTTCAGAGATGGTGAAATGTAGTCTGTATTTTTCTGGCTTTGCTTGTTCCTAATGTTCTGTAATTTCAGGTGAAGCATGGATATTCCAAAAGAGTTTGGTGTACCCTAGTTGGAAAAATTCTGTATTATTTCCGTAATCAAGAAGACAAGGTAGGTCCCTTACTTGTTTCCTTAGTGAATGGAAGATAACATACTTAAGTAGACTTTAGACAGTAAGTTATAGCTTTATTAAGGTACAGTTGCCCTGGGTAGTATATGCCCATTTTATTTTGATTGCCAAACATTTAGACTTCACAGGTTGTCAGCTTGGAAGGTTCCTACCTAATAGACAGTAATCCAGGGCACGCCCATTGGTCTCCTTCTACAGGACATGATATATATTTTGCATCTTCTTATCCCTAGCTGAAGGGGGACACTGATTTGCTGACAGTTCAAGTATTCCTTTCTGACAGGTGTGAGACTTACCAGAAAAGACCTGGCTGTCATTTACTTCTGGAAGCTGACCCCTTCTAATGTATGTTTGCAGTGGGCAGTGACTGCAAGTTTCAAGAAATTAAATGTTCTTTTTATCCTTCAATTGACTCCCAAGTCCTGTTCTTTGGAATGTCACTGTACCTCTACAGTGCTGCAAGAGAGGAAAAAAAACAAAACCAAAAAACCTAGCAGGATGCAGAGTTTACTGCTATGCAGATGTGTGTCTATGGAGGGGATCTTTTCCCATTCCCCATCAGGATTACAGAAAAGGAGCTCACTGTCTACAACTGATGAGGTGGACAGAAACGGAGATGGAGGACCGCAAAAGGGATGAGAAAATCATTTCTAAAACCTGAGGAAGAAAAGGAAGAAATGGGATCCAATCAGCTTTAAGCTAACCTCCCAACGTCCTATATCCTGTAGGACACAAGGAGCTAAGGAAGAGCAAGACCTGGCTCTTCCACATTGGGCCTGACCTTTAGTTCTCTACCCACCCTTCTGAATATTGCTGGTCCTAATATTTCCAGTCATATTTACCTACAGAGACGGGACAAAGGACACTTACTAGTTATACTTTCCACCTGTCCTTTTGCTCCCAGGGCATTGTATTTTGTCATCAAGAAACATCTTTTCAATGGACGTGGGTCAAGAACAAGATTTTGGAAACTTCTACAAGAATTCTTGTTAATACCACTGAGGTTATGAGTGTTTGATTCATACCCTTATTACCTAGCTCTACCAAAAAGACTGCTTACACTTGAAAAAATGGTAAAAGTCCTCTGAGCCATTATAAACAACAGTTCCAATAAATACAGAAAATCTACTTGTTACTTCTAATCTAACCAAATAATTACACTGGACCCAGTAATTCATAGTCTTTGTATAAAGCTAGTTATTCCCTTTGTTATCCTTTCTGGTTTTAGCCATTTTTAAACATTCAAATAAATCTTATTTCTAGAACTATATAAATGGCAGTAACCATCCATCAAAACATTTAATTTCAATTTTTTTTAAAGTGTAATACAGGGCTGGGGAATCAAATGACTGGAGTATTAAATTCTAGCTCATCTGACAGAGATGTTAAAATTAACTTGCATTTTCTCCTATAAAGAAATCTCTAAAGTGTCTGAATTTACACATTTTTACCATTGAGGATTTGAGGAGCTTAGCATGCCCTTTAGAAGCATCTAAGAATTTTGCTGGATTCTTGTGGGTATTTCCATCACCTTTGGAACAAGTTTTGCTGCCCTTTTAAAGTGAAATTGAAATTAATTTGCTAGCTCGTAATAGAATAAGAATTTAGCTTTTGTACGCAGAATTTATATGAAAAGTTTTCCAAAACTAGTTTATTTCTAATGTTCAACAATTTGCTAATTAAGAACATCTTTGCTGTAGCTGAATGTGTCAGTGCAGAAACAAATAACAATCTGCAGTGGTTAATACAGTAATGGAGTCCACTTAAGTGGCCTCCTTTCAAAATGGAATCAAATTTAAAAATCAGTGAATTGTGTTTTAGTTAAAGTCATGAATAAATCAGTCTTCACTGTATGTGAAATGGCATCTCTTGATTCTCAGAATCTTACCTTGTTCAGAAAGTTGAATGGTTCAGAAGCACCACAGAAAATACAAATCACTATATGCATCTTTAATCCTTACTAGTGAGAGCACTGGAATAAAGAGCCACCACTGTGTTGTATTCTTCAAAATGATCATATTATTAAAAGCTCAGTTTATCAAATCACTATTCAAGAAGCCCACCCCAGATTGAATCAAACTTGCCAGCTACTATCCAGTATGGTATTTTCAATTTTTAAACAATATTCTTGAGAAGCCTCATCTGCTTTTCATTGGTGTTGATATTTCAAGACGACTTACTTCAGGCTTCCACTTGAATGTGGCACAAATAAGATGCTAGTTACTGTAGTGCCCAGCTATCTATCCTTTTACCGAAGGGAAACAAACCACCCTGCTTTTTCTCCTGAATCAGTAAGCATTGCTAGAGATCACAAACAACACAGAAACAGTAGCCAAGGCTTTTTCACTACACCATTAAATAATACTCTTTTGAACATCCTGATGTCTGAACAGCTAGAGAAAGAGCAGAGCAGTGGTGCTGTGGGAAGGGAGAGAGTTTTGCATAAAATAGCCAGTAAGGACTGTCATCCTCTGTCAGTCCTGTCACCCAGCTGTGAAGATTACATGCTGTATTTGTGTTTGTTGTGGCTTCCTGTTGATAAAGACTATGAAATAATTACTTCTGTGAATATTTCCTTTTGAATGGCTTTTCATATAAAATATTTCCTGATAAATGATCATAACTACATGTAGAACTTAAGTACTGTGATCTATCAGACTGGAGGATGAAACCAACTGAGAAGGTCTACCACACAAAAAATGTACCTTTTGAATTTATAGCATGAACAAAATAGATATATCAACAATACACTGCTGTCCTCTGAAATAACAAGATTCTAATTAAAGTTTCTAGGCTAGGTTCTCACCACTTCTGATATTTACTTTTAGTTTCCTCTTGGTCAAATCAAGCTTTTTGAGGCAAAGGTTGAAGAAGTTGATAGATCTTGTGATTCTGATGAAGATTATGAGGCTAGTGGTCGCAGTTTATTATCAACACATTACACTGTTGTTATCCACCCCAAAGATCAAGGACCCACTTATCTTCTTATAGGATCCAAACACGAGAAGGTAATAAAAGGACTTTTTTATTGAGTTTCAGTAACATGTCTGTGAGAATGGTGCTGTGATATGAATATTTCTGAAAGAGGAGGAGGAGGGGGACCTGCAAGTCCTCTGGCTTGTAGTTTGATATAATAAGCAACTTGCTTCATTAACATAGTTCAGAGTTTGTCTGCAGACTAATGCTATCATGGGTAATCCTTTTTAAAACAAATTAAAATAACCAGGCTTGCCTACTTAAGGAGATGCTGTGTAATATCAAATACACTGTAATTGGAGAATTTTGCTCATTACGCTAACTTGTAGACAGACCTGTAGCAGACCTTCCTGAGAGGTTTTGGGATACTGTTACCCATTTTCACTGATAAGACTAACAGTAGGGATGACTGCCGTACTGAAGTGAAGGAGAAATGATAGGTGTGGTTAAAACCATTTTTACTATTATTGGTTCATTGTTCTCAAGTAATCTTGTAGACCTCGTTTTGCTTTCTGGCCTTATCGCCAGGTTAGCAGGACTGGGCAGTGATAAAAAGGCACTAAGCTTTCTGAAGAGGAAAGCAAGAATGCCCTGGTAATTAGCCATGATTTCTGAGGGTAAAAGACTTCTGAAGAGAGCCCTGTCCAATGTTCCTTGCTTAATATTTGTAACAGAGAGACCATGAATACAGGTGTGTTCAAAGACAAACTCCTTTGGTAGTGTTTCAGTTGAGAGCAAAATCCTGATGAAGCAGCTTCTTCCAACACGGAATGAGTGAGCTGCTGTGTTTTTCTACTTTAGGACATGTGGCTTTATCATCTGACAGTTGCAGCTGGAAGTACCAGTGTAAATGTTGGCTCTGAGTTTGAACAACTTATTTGCAAATTATTAAATATGGAAGGCGATACCAGTAAGTTTGGGTTTGTTTCAATATACTAATCTTCTAATACTTCTTTAGTGAATGTACTTATGAACTGAATTAATTGCAAAACCTATATATTTTATCTATTTAGACTCTCAGATCTGGAGACATCCTACCCTTTGCCACACCAAAGAAGGAATTACTTCCCCTCTTACAACGTTGCCATCAGAAGCCTTGCAAACTGAAGCAATTAAATTATTCAAGGTAAAAACCATAGCAGATGCCTTTTTTATTAACTGACTTACCATTTTAACTCTTAGCTGAAGAATGGCTACTAGTTGGCTTACTAGAGATGTTCAACAGATCAGAAAAAAGAAAAGAGAAGTTTACTCTTACGTTTAGTGGAGGTGACTAATGACAGTAGCAGAATCCCCCCATATTATCTCATAAAAGACTATCACTTCCAATGTAAAGAGATCGCTTTTAGTTGTGAGGGAGCAGTTTAGGCTTCAACTTTCAGCCTTTCTACTGAGGTAATTGATAAAGGGCAAGTTACTAGAAAAATCTATGGCCATCATGGATGATAATAATTTTGTCATGAAGTTCATAAGCCGCAGAGAACCTAACAGCATGGATGGATCTCTGTATTCAGAGAACTTTATCTGAAATGCTACTTTTTCAATGAGATTTTGGGAAGAACAAATGGTAGGCAAAAGTTTTGTTGTAGATAAATCAGCTAGAAAACATTTTAAAAACTGGAAGAAAAACAAAGCAAAGTTTAAGTTTAAGCAAGTCATGGATTATTTCAAATTGAGATAGAAGGCAGAGATTCCACTGCTCTTTTTAATAAAAAGAAAATCTTTTCTTCATATGAAGTAGCTATCCTTAAAAGACTGATTAGGTATTCTAGTAATGTAAATAGAGAGAATATTACAAAGTAAAATTATTGAAAGTATTTCACAACAGTATTTTTAATTCAGTTTAAAAGATTTTCATATACCTTTAAAAATACACATACGTATATCTCCCAGTAGTATTGAAAAGGCTTAATGATTAAGAGACACATAATGGTTCATAACTGCTGTGCTGCAGCTAGTTTCTTGAGAATTTTTGGATGCCAGTAAGATCTTCTTTCTTTCCGAGTTAAAGGCCAGATAGGTGGTTGATATCTATGAGAGGGACTATGCTGCAATGCCAGTAACCCTCTTTCTGCTCTCTCCTGCCCTCACCCAGGTAAAACTACTCCTGAACGTTAATTAATAGCCAGACTATAAAGTCTGTTTCAGAGATAAAATAAAATCTTGCTGTTCCTTTTTTTCTGTATGTTGTGAAATAAAGTGCAAGTTAGAAGGCATGGAGCTTGGATAAATGAACTCTCTCCACAAAACTTATACAAGTCTAAAGACCAAATTCCCTGAAGCATCAGCTGTCTGGAGAATTTTGATGTAATGGTTCAGATCTAGAAAGGAATTCAAGACAAGCACCATACGTTCAGTCACAGACACTTGTAGGCAAACTCCCAGCTTGTTTCTCTGAAGTGCTTGAAGCACTTTAAAGAAGTACATCCATCTTATTTTCTGCAGTCCTGCAGCATGAAAATTTAAAAGGGAATGTACATATCTGATAAAAATAAATTGATACCTATTTGGAAGTCACTTTCTGAAATAATTTCAGACCTAATTCATATCACAGACACTTGCCTAAAACAAATAAATGAGAAAGAGATGACTTGTATGACCTTCATTGAAACTTTGTATAAATCAGTTTAAAAGTCAGGTGGGGAATTGATTTAGAAACAGATCAAGTCATGTTTCAATTATTCCACTGCTGTCAAAAATTAGTTCTGTGCATCCACGTATTTTCAGATAGACTAGAAATAGATGGGCTTCCATCCATTTCTTGCATTTTTTTATATATCTTGAAAATTCATCAGCTATTGTATAGAGTAAATGTAATGAGTGGTACATAAGCTTTCTTGTAATACAGCCCAACAAATGCTTAACACCTGGCTACCCTAAGACAGTATTGGGGATAGGAAGGGTTATGCTTACCCCCAGTAAAAATACCAGTGAAAGCCAAGATGTAAAACAAATGGCTGAGTTATGGTCTTCTTATCTGTGTATATTCTGCCATGTTGTGTGCAGTACTTGTGCAAGCATTTTACACTGGCTGCCTTTGACAGCTGTGCACTTTGCATTTTAAAGTCCTGTAGAGGGGTAAGCTATGTTCAGCATGTCATTAAACTTGCCTACCACCACAACTGTTGCAACTACTGCTAGAGCTCACTCTATTATATAGAGCTTGTTTTTTAAGAGGTGTTTTTATCTTAAGTCTGCCTGTATAGCTTTTCATCCATTCTGGCCCCTTTTCACCCCTTTTTGCAGGGCCAGCAGGGTTTCCTTAGTCTACTGGTAAACTGACTAATTGTGACTTCAATTATAGCACACTTTTGTTATACAGAACTACTCAAAGATTTGTTGGAGCTTTTTGTATGTAAACTCACTTGCTTATTATTTTATATCTAGACCTGCCAGTTGTTTATAAATGCTGCAGTTGACTCTCCTGCCATTGATTACCATGTATCTTTGGCCCAAAGTGCTTTGCAGATCTGCCTCACACATCCTGAACTTCAAAATGAGATCTGTTGTCAGCTTATTAAACAGACAAGACGTCGACATCCACAAAACCAGGCAGGACCAATACAGGTAACTCACTATTTATTTTAATGGTATCTATTTCAACAGCAGTGAAGGAACTGCACAGACTGTTTAGAATGGTAAAGGGGCTTTGCTCTTCTGTAGCATCTGCTTACTTAAAATCAGATAAAAACCTGAAATATTGTCTTACTGAAACAAAGCTGATGCTATACTCCATCAAAGTACATGTGTCTGGTGATAGAGTGTGTCTGTGCCTGTGCTGTTTTTAAAAGCTGGACATACAATGGGCTATCTTCAAGTTAAGTGTTGAGTAAGACATCATGTATGGAACCTAATTCTCTTTTACTGCATCTTTCCTGAGAGGTGCTGTATCAGGAAGCTTGGTGGGCTAAACTATGTGGCAGATGTCTCCACAGCATGACTGTGAAGAAAGTTGTAGTGTCTTGTGGAATCTCAGATACGCTCAGGGTTTCTGATAAATGTCTCGTATGTCACACTGTTCTGCATGCACCCTGTGTGCTAGATTATAAATACCTACTTAAAATTCTTTATTTTGTCCACTCCCAGCTATTCACTGGTATCCAAATATGTAACAAATGAACTCAAATTGAAAGGAAAGCCAATACTTAGAGTTTGCATAGAATTAACAGAACTGGAACAATAGTGCTTATGATGGAGCAGCCTTAGTATTTTTTTCCTGTGTATTAACTGCTTTCTATACAAACTGATCGGCTTTCCCATTTCCAGCCCTGAAAGAAACTTGCCATACACAAGTAAATAGAAAGAGAGCATTCTGGCCTTCCGATGAGGTGACACACTTATTTACTCAGATTTTTCTCTGTGTTTTGTTTTTTTATTCCTATTTACAGCTCTCTGTTACTAGACTTGGCACAGTAAGCTGCACTGCTGGCCACCAGCCACAGCAGGAAGTTTTACTTTGTAAGATGTTTAAAACAGTGAATGTCTTCCTTTTGTCCAGGGATTGCAGCTCTTGGCTCTCTGCGTTGGACTCTTTCTGCCCCAGCACCCATTCCTTTGGCTTCTTAAACTTCATTTAAAGAAGAATGCAGATTCCAGGTATGCCTGAATATTACTACCCAGCTAGTCGACTAGTCTTTCCAAAGTACCTTATTTTCAATCTTTCATTTAATATTTCAGCTCTTTTGACATATCTTTTAAAATAAATTTGAGTAGAATTGTGCTCCAGTGCTACTAAAATGTAATACATGTTACTTCTATGCATCACTTGGGAAAGTTATCCTTTGTTTTGAAAATTCTCTGCAGCGGAACACTGTATGTTGCAAAACCACGAAAACAAAAATACGGCAGTTACACAAAACACTCTGAGCCATGTTCATCTTTGGCACAATTCTGTTGGTCTCGGTAGACTAATTCTCTTTATAATTCCACATGGAAAATTATGTTGGAAATCTCACAGAGTGAAATCTGACTGCTCCTCCCATCTGGCACTCCCAGAGAGATTTACTCACAGTTTACTATCCTTTCAGTCAGTCCCCAAGATTTGCCTTATTTCTCTTTTTGTCACAGGACTGAATTTGGGAAATACGCAATATATTGTCAGCGATGCGTAGAGCGTACCCAGCAGAATGGAGACCGAGAAGCCAGACCTTCCAGAATGGAAATCCTTTCCACACTTCTAAGAAACCCCTACCACCATTCACTGCCCTTTAGTATTCCAGTTCATTTCATGAATGGCATATATCAGGTAATGTCAGGTAGACTACAAAATTTGAGCTCTCCCAGCCCTTTGTGTATCAAAAACAGAATTGGAAGTGTTAAGGTAAACATGGTTCAAGTTTCATCGTGTACCAGTGCTAGGAATGGCAAGCACAAGGCACTTGTAATCTGATTTGATCAACAAAGAGTTTTGGGAAAAATCTTTAAAAGAGAAAAAAAATTAAAACCTCTTAAGAGTAAGAAATACTGAAATTCTGTTTCTGATGTAACCTGACCACCAGATGAATTAATTAGACTGAAGAAAAGTGAAAGGTATTAAATTCCACTTCCTTTCATCGGATGTCTTGAAAGTTAAATATCTCAGTGAAGGCCCGGAAGCACAGCTGTAACTCTGATTATTAGCCAGGAAGGATAACTGTATTTGTTACAGAACGAACACAGCTTCATTCTTAACTCTTTTGGGACTTCATCAGTCAAAGCCTGTAGGAGAAACTTTCCATGGGCTTCCATGCATACTGCTTCAAATCCTAGTTTGTGTTTCTGGGAGAGCTGCCTGAAAAGAGTTTTTTAACAGTTCACAGTATTCCTAGACAGAAAGCATGTTTTTATATTAAATCAAAGCTATATTGAATAAATTTTTTATGTCAGGTCACAGAACCCTGCTTTTTTTCCCATCTGTTTCTTAATATCTTACTGCTTGCCCAGTAAAACAGAAAAAACAACATGTATTTATATCATCCTAAAAGATTTCAAAATTGAATTTTGAAGATGAAAAGGAATAACTGCTTATTAGTTATTTAATGCTCAAAAATGTATACTTCCAAGGGCTATGAAAATTGTAATTATAAATACCTAAATTACTTCAGTGGATCAACAGATAAGTAATTATAGTGGTATTGAAAATTCTTGTATTCATCTCTGAAGCTAGATTGAGCAGATTATTTTTTTTAATGTCAACTACTGAGAAGCCCAAAACAGAAGTCCAAGATCCATTTTCAAGACTTTTTTTTACCAAAATAGTAAAACATCTTCAGCATGTCAAACACAGGAAAACACCCTCAAAACAGATTTAAGTGAACATCAGCAACTAGTATCTGCATAAAAGCCATTTGTCATTTCTTGCTAAAATGCTTTAATACTAGTAACAACAGAAAAAAATTAAGATTTGGGAAAATAAACCTTAGAAGGCTCTATATATTACTGACATAAGTAGTCCTGACAGAGCAACATGTGTAAAATATTTCAAATCTGCCTATATACATCTGCCATCTAATACCCCTCTGAAGTTGCACATGACGAAAAAATATCAATCAATCTCATTTATTTCACCACTACATTGAAAAGTGTGGGGAATTACAGGTTTTTTTCATTTTTCAAGGGGTATTTGTCACAAAAAGCTCAGATACTAGACTGCTTTCTGTTACATAAATTCTGTAGCAGAAATTCAAGTGTAGCAAGTATAAAGAAACTTGTATAAACAAAGAAAATAAAAATACTAAATTTGGAAGCATTTTGATAGTGACTTTGTACGTTACTGCATTTTGTTTATGAAATCAATCTGCTGGGAAGGTAATCATTTTTTGGATGGAGAAAAACTCCACTAAATTGACTTCCCATGTGAAAATCTTGAATTTTTTCCAGACCCTTTACAGAAATTTTTAATTTCCAGTGTCAATAAGTTATTCACAGAGGATGGAATGGGTCTTATATTCCCACTGTTATTCTAGAGGTACTATCTTTCAAAATCTTAGATTTAAGGGGAGGAGAGCATGTTATAAGTTTGATAGCAAAATACATTTTGGCTGCTTTTTTAGGTTGTTGGGTTTGATGCCTCTACAACAGTGGAAGAATTTCTGAACACCCTGAACCAGGATACAGGGATGAGGAAACCAGCTCATTCGGGATTTGCACTGTTTTCTGATGATCCCTCTGGCAAGGATATAGAGCACTGTCTTCAAGGAAACATCAAGGTAAACAAAAGCCTTTAATGAGCTCTGCATGTAAAACAACAAAATACCCTCATTTTACAAGCTTTCTTCAGTCAATATAAAGGAAAACATTTTTCAGGCTGAAAACTGTCTAGGTTTTTTTCTTCATAACATAAAAGAAAAGATTTTTTTAAAAAATACCACTTTTTCATTTGCTGAAATTCATTCAGTGAACTATATTTAAAAGCTTTGTCTAGGAGACTGATATTATTCAGAGAAGTAACAGCTGGGTTAAAAAAGAAAAACTAAGCTGTTACTAATGACAGTTCTTTAAAACTAAAAAGCAGGTGGGAGTCCAACATGCATTTACAGAGATTTCAGTTAACATTTCTGGTATAGCTCCAAAAGATGACCATTTGAGGTCCAAAAAGTCTTTGGGGTGGAGATCCTGGGGAACTAAAAAAAGAAAGGGGTCCTTCTGTAAATACAGAAAAATTAGGGTTCAATTCAGGAAGTTTCCAATGTTTGGCTTATCATTGTTCTGAATTCTGAATTACAGTTCCCTCTATTTCTAGAATTAAATTCTTTGCAGTAAAGAGTGACAAAACGCAATATAATCTATGCTTCAGTAAAATATTAAATATTTTTCAAGCCTTTTAGCAACTAATGAATACTGAATTTTTTGTGCTTCTACAAAGTAGTCTTTTGCACCCTTTGGCCAATATTCACAGCGACACTTTTGAGTTACGAGGTGCAGTACAACCAGGCCTGAGTAACAAACAAGCAAGGTCACCACGATCAGCTGTCCCCCTCTACCAGAGGTACCTTCTTACCATATGGAAAGCAAAATGTATAAAAAAATGTACTTACTTTTTTAGCAAATCTAACTTTGGAAGCTGTTCACATTACTGCTTCCAGGAAGGCTCTTTTATGAAGGAACAGTGACATGAAGCCAAGGATTGCTCCCAGGACCTCTGTTCCACCTCCTTCCCATCTGCCCACCTACCCACCTACACCACTTGTTATGAACAACTCTTTATAACAAACTTCATACAAACTTTATGGCAGTTAATAGAAAGGACCTGAAAAACTACAGCATGCAGCAGAAAGAGAAGGCAGAGACCAAAGCTGCCCAGGTCTCTGGCTGCAGGGAGTGCCTGAGCCTGTCACTGGTGCCGGAGGGCAGCAGGGACATCTCCTGTGTGTGGTGTGACCAGGTGGATGATCTGCTCAGCCTGGTGGCAGAGCTGAAGGAGGAAGTGGAAAGGTTGAGGAGTGTCAGGGAGTGTGAGAGGGAGATAGGTTGGTGGACCCACACCCTACCATCCCTGAGGCAGAGGCAGCAGATGGAGGCTCCGCAAGAAGTGGAGGCTCCCCTGCCCTCTTGCCACCATGCAGGAGGGGACCTAAGAGATGGAGGGGAATGGGTACAGGTCCCTGCTTGGGGAGGCAGGCAAATGCCCTCCCGGTCTCCCTCACCTTCCTGGTTGCCCCTACACAACAGGTATGGGGCTCTGGAACTTGAGGACCAGGCCAACACAGAACAGGATGTAGATTAAGGCCTACCCAGGGGAGTGCCTAGGCTGAGTCAGTCAGCCCCACACATTCTGACAGCCTCTGAAAAAAAGAAAAAGGAGGGTAATTGTCATCAATTGTCAACAGGGGAGGTCCCAGACAACTGAAGGCTTGCCAATGTGACACCCATTTACAAGAAGGGTCAGAGGGAGGATCCGGGGAACTACAGGCCTGTCAGCCTGACCTCAGTACCGGGGAAGATCATGGAGCGGTTCATCTTGAGAGCACTCACATGGCATGTGCAGGACAACCAGGGGACTAGCATGGGTTCATGAAAGGC